>JAODFZ020022173.1:0-110757 GCA_027574845.2 Deinopsis erosa
AAACGTGACGTGGTGGAAAATTTTGGATGGCGGATTTGAAATCAGCAGGGTCGAATTAGTATAAAACAGATATTGGCTTTCATGAACTTTTTTTGGTGTTGTACAGTGTTATTTTATACAAAATGTGTTATTAAAAATAATGACATTGAACAGCATTTAAGATATGAGCCGTCTATTTTGAAAGTGGCTTAAGTCCATATACATATTTTCAAATCGCGATATTTAAGAATTTGCGTTTTAATGAATTTAAAAATATTGCTAATTGATATCATGATAGTGTAATGTTCTCAGTGAGTTTAAATTACCTTACTAATCAGTAAGTTGAATAAACATTTTTTTAAAAACAATACGGTTTTTTTTAAATAAACAATGATTAATTTTTATTTAAAGTTCGAAGTATGTAATAGAATCCAATGATAAAAGCGATAAATACGTAAAAACATATTTTTGTCCAGCAAAGCGAACTAACGCCGCCATTGAACTTACGCCACTTTCAAAATAGACGGCTCATATAATAAAAAACTAGGAACATGGGAAACTTTTCACGAATTTCATAAGTTTAATTTAAGTTTGGTGCACTATTTTTTTGTCGTGAAAAACCTATTTTTGTAGTACATATGTCTTATTTTGCAGTTAATAAATTGTCGTGATATGCAGGCGCGCACCCAGCAAAACGTCTTGGGGGACTCAAACAAAAATATGGCAAAAACTTTAAAAAATTATTACACATTAAAATACATGATAATTTGGATAATATTTGTATTTTATAAATGAACATTTTTTTCCATTTCTTAGTAATTAATAAATTTCCTTCGGGATGTTATTGTTATTATTATCATGCCATTTTATTTGCTTGGGTGCGCACCTGGTGATATGGATATATAATCTGTGCACTATACATTTCTTCGTGACATTTTTGTGTATAACAATAAAATCTTTTTAATAATATTTTCTGGGAAAACTATCAAACTTCTCTAAATCGAGATATATTTCTTCGCTTTATCGCTTATAAATCTTAAATTAAAGTAATTTGTGCGCAAAATTCTATAAGTCGCAGTAAAATTTGGGACTTTAGAAACCGTTAAACTTCTTTATCTCGAATAAGACGAATATGTCTTTCAACAATTCATAGGTATGTGTAAATAACTTAACTGTCGCCAAAATCACGCCTTCGTCACTTTTCTTTACCTTGAATTTGTCTCTTGACAATTCGACTTATTTTTATGTTATATTAAATATTTTATGTGTGCTTAAAAACTAAACATTTTAAAAGAGCACAATTGCAATTATCCTTTTAAAATGGAACAAAAAAAAATCAAAATTTTGTCAGTGTGCCTAAAAACTAAACATTTTAAAAGAGCACAATTGCAATTATCCTTTTAAAATGGGGTCCACAATTTTGAAATGTACCGAGTCATAATCCGATAACGAATATAACGAATAAACAATAACAATTAATCAGAATAGAACTTATTTAAACAACAAATCATTACCTTATTCTACGTTGTTGAATTGCAATAGACACTTTCAGCACGAACACAAAACGATTACTGATAATTCAAAACGATACGTGCAGCTAAAATGCTCTTGTCCCTGAAGATATCATTGTACTCCTGTCCTTCTAGAAATGAATGAAGTTAGATATTTGAATTTGAATGTTTATAATTTTATTTGTATTGAGTAAAATACATTATCAACTTTTCTTATTATGGAAGAATGTACAACACTCTTTCAGAATGACATTTTAGTTTTATACAAGACATTCTAGTTATACTTAATATTTACTAAAATAAAATTAAAAAAAAAATTATCATTTTGAAATAAAAAATTTTAAACATTTAATAATATTAATAAACTTACAATTATGGCTAAATATTTTACAGATCTTTGGTTATACTAGCCATTGCATAATAATATTACAAAATAATAAAGAGAAAATAAACCATAATAACAAAATAAAAACTATTGAGAAAACAATTCACACAACATATTATACAATTCATACAATTAGAAAAAACGGAATTTGAAGTTGTAGAAAAATAAACATACATTCTTTATCTGTAAAACAATATGAATTAAACATGCATTTGTCTGAAAGTTATAGTATTCGTAATATAGTTATAATATTAATCAGACCAATTAAACAAACTTCTGTCAATATTATTTACAGCAATTTAATAGAATACCTATACACAGAGATTTATAGAGCATATCTTAAAGTTAATAAAATTTATATATGTATTTCGTTTTATTATAATATAATTTTATATTTATATCAAGTATATTATTTGTTATTCTTTTGTTTTATATATAATATATATATTTATAATATAATAATTTTTTTTGAAAATATTCCATGTATCTTGAATATTTTCTTTTCTTATTAAATGCTAATTTATATGCAATAACTTTAGCAGTACTAATAAGTAAATTGTTCATATCAAATGGCTACGTTATTGTCAACAAATCTTATACAATTACTTCACACATTGTATTCTTTTTTTCTTCTTTTTGTTTTTTTTTTATTTTTTGGAAATTATACATACATTAGGTACATACTTTGGAATGGTTTAATAATATTTTATATAATTAATTATTATTATTATGTTAAATATAATAAAGTTGTATTCCAATTATAGTTTCCAATCTATGAAATTATTGTGCTTTAAAGTACTATAAATTCTTAATTAAAATTATGGTAACATAACCACCGCGTTTAATTCACTTGTTAATTTCAACTTACACAACTAGACCCTTAATTAAATGCTTATAAAAGTTAGTGTATTCAAAAAATTTATTATTTATTTCATTTAAATAACGAGTTGCACCATTTGTTCATTGTATTTGTTTGAAAACTATCAGCACTATGTATTGTCAATTAACACCTCGAAATGCATTTTGGCTGTAACCGCCCATATAATTATTGTACTGTTTTTCCTTCACATTATTCATTTGGTTATTAATTCATTTTTTGCATCTATTCAACATAAACTATTTTAATTGAATTTTAACTATAATCGATGTAATCGAAACCAAATTTCTACTCTTAAATACATTCGTTGAAAGTATGGCACTTCATTAAACTACAATAATCTATTTGATTAATTAAAAAAATATTTGTTATCTAAACGTTTATAATCACATAAAAAAAATATTTTAAAAGAAATTAAAAAAAGAAAAACAAAATAAATCATCACAAGCAATGAAATAACAAAAAAAATATATAATTATTATATGCACTTCAATTTCATTATTAAAATAGATAATTGCCTCATACTATAAATAAAAAGTTTATCATGAATATATTTATATAAATTCTAACACATTAACTTTCTTCGACTATATGTTACTTTAAATATTTTAGATGGCTAGCATAATATTCGTTCGATAATGCATTGCACAACATGACTTAGAATTTGTGTTAATCAAAATAATAACAAAAATTGCTTGTGTCCACGCCTGCGATTTGGTACCATATAAGAGGTCTGTGCGAACGGAAGACAGTTGATTATGCTGGCACTAACTACCGAAAAGTGTATACGAGTATTTATACAGGTACCAATAACTTGGTTCGTGTATTTACAAAAAAAAAAGTTAATAATTTACTAAATTTTGAATTTAAAGAACATAAAAAAAACATTGCATTTCTTTAGAGACGTACGTAATTAGTTATCGAGCATTGCATTGTTATGTCGCATTTATTATACATAAATTTGCTTTAATATCAATATCAATTGGTTAAATATAAATTTTTAAAATAAATTCTGTACTATATATCATTTAATTGCAACTTTCTTTATAATTTTTTTTTCATAATCTTTTTGACTATATACAAATTATGGCGGTTTCTGGTAATATAAGTTAATTCAGAAAGTAAAGTGCTCATTTTTGGTTAATTTATACATTTACTCTCTGTATGGCTTACAATATGAATAACGATGATTCATATGTTGGCTATAAGAACCCGAATGTGAGAACCTTTTCAAACACTTACAACATTGAAAAGGTTTTTCGCCACTATGAAGACGTTTGTGCTCAGTTAGATGGTGCTTATGCTTGAAGGCTTTGGGACATTCATCACATTTGTGTGGACGTTGACCTATACAATTCAATTAAGTTTATTATTAATTGTAATAAACAAGAAGGGATAGAATAAGAAATGAAGTACACATGCAGAATCTGGGAATAGAACCAATAAAGAACAAGATCATGGAGAGGAAAATGAGATGGTTCGGACATGTATGCAGGATGAAAGAGGGAAGAACAACAAAAAGTGTTTACGAGACAAGGACTAGAGGAAAGAGCTATCGGGGAAGACCTAGGAAGTTATGGAAAGAGACGATAAAAGAAGAGGTAGATTGAAGAGAAGTAAGAAAATTGACTGGAGATAGAAGGAAGTGGAGCCTACACCTTAGGGTAGAAGGCACATAGAATTAAAAAAAAAATATTTGTACAAGTTTTAATAAAAAAAGATGAATGAATTACCTGAATGCTCGTACTTGTGACGTGCAAGAGAACTTTGTTTGGAGAATGCTTTATCACATTGATCGCATGTGAATTGTCCTTCAACTTCAACTTCTTGATTACCAAGCATTGGGCTGCCAAGACTTTTCATAACAAGTTGAGAAACTTTGTTGCGCTTATTTTGATGATTTAAATCATCGTCTTGTAAATCAACAGAGAGATCACCATTGTCAGTCCATGGTCGTTTTTCTGAATTCGGACTAATGCTTGAGATTCGATTGTTAATTAATTGAGTTAGACTCGGTAAGTCTGGTGGACCAAATTGCATCAATCTTTCCATAGGAACCAGCCCCATACCAGATAATGCAAATTTGTGGGCGGGTTGGGCTAAGATTTGAGCTAAACGGCTACTGTTGTTGAAATCTAATGGCGACGGTGAGCGTCTTGGTTCGGAGGAACAGTTTGAGGTTTGGTAATGGTTTTGGTATTGTAAATGTTGAAATGGTGTCGGACTGCGAGACGATTTGTGACTTAAATTTACAACTTCTTCTCCTGAATCGGAATGATGATTAATTGATGCGGGTCGATGCGGTGAACTTGCTGGAGAAGATTCTCTAGATGGATCCTTTTTTGTTGACAGATCTAATGGTTGTTCGGAGACATATTGTGGAGGTGACTGCGCAAGTGGATAAACTTTATGCCCTAGGAATTGATGATTTGAAGGCACCACTTGAGAAGAAAACCTTGGAATCATAGGAGACGCACTGTAAGGTACTTGAATAAGTCTACCTTCTCGTCTATCTCTTGCTCTTGTATTTTGAAACCAAACTTGTACGACACGTACTGGAAAACCAATTTGTTCAGCAATTTTCGACAATTCTTCACGCTTTGGACGAGGATTTAGAGCGTAATTGTCTTTCAATATTTTCAATTGTTCATCGGAAATCAGTGAACGTACACGGACTTTTCTTCCATCTTCCGTCAGTTGATCGGTTGTTGTTACAGATTCACTATCCATCTCATAATCATCATTTTTGTCATGACTTTTATCAAAGTCTACATCATCCTCATTTCCACTAGATGTTCCATTCTCAATCTTTGGTGTAACAGCATCTTCTAATTTTGCGGCAAGGCCTTCACTTCTAACATCTTTAACATCGCACTCATGTTCATCCAGAGCCGATTGAGCGTTAAATATCTTTTTGCAAATAGAACAAGAGATTTCTAATGGGGAATGTGCAGATCGGATGCTTTGACAGTCGCTTGAATTATCAGAATATTTTTGCATGTTCGCTTGAAGAAATTGTTTAGTTACGGTAGCATTAACTGTTTCCAAAATACGTTTAACTGCTTCAAGATCTCCATTATGTGCACCATTCGCTTCCGTGTTGTTTTTAGCTGTTAATTCAGATTTAGTTTCTGCTTCTTCATCCATCACTAAATCTCCACAACTCGATGAATTAGATTTGTACACATTTTCTGCGTCCTGCTTTACTTCACTTTTAATTTCTTCAAGTGATGAACTTTCTGGCTGCTCACTAAGTTGCGGTTTATGTGGCGTAGATGCACTTTGCAATTGTTCAAGTATGTGCCCTAAGGATGGTATTGAATATGGAGTAATAGGATGACCATTTGCATTTAGCATTCCGGGCGGTGTCATATAGAATGGATGCATGGCAGGGTTGGAAGCTAATGTATTTTGAAGAAAAGCGGCGGCAGCAGCAGCTTCGGTATATTTTGGCAAAATCGGTAAATACGCATTATGATTGGTGGTCGTTATGTTATTATTTAATGAATTTGTATGTGAACGTTTTCCTCTTGCATTCTGCGATGCATTCTTCTCAATAAGTGCGTTAGAATTCGGCGCGCGTGTGCGGCCCAATTTTAAATTCATAACCAGACACTTCTTCGATGTCATATGGCTAGAATATGATCCAGAATGCGAGAATCTTTTACCACAATTTCCACATTCAAACGGTTTTTCACCACTGTGTATTCTAATATGTTCCTATAAATAATAATTAGAAAATAAAGAATTGATTCACGTTAAAATTGTAGCTAGATTATTCTTTACCTTTAAGTGATGCTTAAATTTGAATGCTTTGTCGCATTCTGTGCATTTAAATTTTCGCAAAACGGCACTTTCATCGTGGCTGATCATATGTCTTTGTAAACGATAGACATTCGCGAAAGTTTTATTGCAAATCTTGCATGACTGTAACATAAAAATTAACGAAAAACTATGAAATTGAATATTCAAATTAAATAGATATAAATAAAATGTAATATAAGTTTAATTTACAATTAGTGTAAGATCATTCTTCCTTTATTTAAAATTGGCATATGAATAATTTGTAGGTCAACAGAAAATTGCGTGCGATGATTGAAAATGAAATAAATCGTTCAAAGAAAAGAGCGTTCGTCTCAAATTTCATTTTAAAATACAATTAAGTGTAATTAAATGATGAATGTGAGTTTAACATAAAAAAACGAAACGCTAAAAAAATGTTAGAACGCAAAACAAACTTCTGTTAAGGTCCATTACCACGTCACGTAAGCAACTCTTTCACACGCTGGATAAACACATGTGGCGTCTTTTTGTAGCAGATTCCATTATCATGTTACACATACATACATCATGAAATAGCACTTGAAGCTTCCACATTAAAGCACTTGTCAATGCGTGAATGTAAATTATTATCAATAAAAAAGAAATTAATATAAACGCGTATGCAATTGCAATTAAAATAGAAATAATGAGTAAATGTTACGCAAACACTTGTATTGACCTAAAACCCCTATGCCCTCACTTAATTTGGCCATGTCATACAAAATAAATAATAAGACAATATACAAAATGCTTAATTAAAATTTACATGACATTTGACATTATCGAATTAATCTCAATGAACTTACCACTTGAGCATTAGGCGAATGCAAGAGTTCGTGCTTTTCGAGTTGATCTTTCGTAGCGAATGATGCAGTACACTGTGTGCAGCCGAAAGGACCTCCAGGACCAACCAGGCTCGGTGTAGGAGAAACTGCACTGGATGTTGGCAAATTCGTACCATTTTCTGAACACAAATCAGGGTGTGAAGATTCCATGTGTTCTTTTAAAGACTGAAAGGTTTGGCAACCCTTCTGGCATTGTGGACATTTGATAAAATATTCAGAACCAGAACTGGCCTCGTCCCCTTCTTTCGTTACCCCATTAGTTAGGGATGGAACTGCAATAGAACAATTTAAATCAATAACTACTGCAAAAAAAGTATTGCATTAATATAATATGAAAAAAAAAACGTACAAAATATTTTTAAAATATCTTCCATCATTACTTTAATTAACTGAATAAACTTATATGTTTTGTTGTGATTGAGTTTTTTCACGTTGCGCATGGATACAAACAAAAAAATAAAAATACCCAATCTAAGATTTTACCTTGACAATAAATGTCATGTTAAAACATAACTGATTGATTGCAAACAATATAATACCGAGATTAGGTTGTGGTGAAGGTACTACGTGTCTTGGGATGGTAATGATTAATTTATAATGACTCACTGTGCGTTCACTTCCTAACAAATTTGATAAGATTGCTCGTTTTATACTATGTGCAAATAACAATACATTATACATAATATGAATGTAAATAAACAAAGAATGTGGTCAAAGAGATTAGGTGTACCAAGGGGGGGTCAAAGTCGATGTTATTGTTCCATTAGGTGTGCACAATAATTGTTATTCTTTTATTACCCGGTCCAAATGATAAGATTAGATTTTTTTTGTTAGCGTAAGCCGTTTGCTTACTACAGACAAATATAATTATAATAACACAATATAAGTATTATTATAAAATTAAGCGAATTTGTAGTTTTAAATAAAATGTTTGTTTGGAAATTGCATACTCTTAGGGGCAGAATTTTGCCGCGCGCGCGCTTATTTTGTACAACAGGTTATAACGGGATAATTTAATAGTCGTACTTAGTAAAATAATGACTAATATGTAAAAAATTACTCTTAAAAAAATGGAATCATGTAAATTGGCTATGAACCAATCAGAAACGATTTTACGTGAACAGGTAATTACAAGTCAAACAGGTACAACATAATCTAAGTGTTTGAAGTGGGAAAACACCTCCTACTACACCTGCTCCAATCCACAGCATAACGTGTAGTTTACAACGTGCAACTTAATTCAATTCAGGTAAAAACCACCTGCTGAAAGCGCTTCATGAATTTTCAGCCGGCGCTAAGCTAATATACGCGCGTCTGTTGAAGTCATCTTTATAATTGTTTTGTAGTTAGTTGTTTACATTAAATAAAACATGACCTTTTCATTTAACCCTATATATCGCATGTGAACTTTACTGAAAGACCAATTGACTCTTAAAAACGCAGTATAATTATTAAAATTATTCCAAGTACCACGTGTGGGCATTTATAAAATTTTAATAATTTGCGAATGAATTAAAGTGAAATGCATTTATTACATTTATTTAATTACTCACATTGACAGGTGTTCCACACATTGGCTAGACTCCAAAGTCTATAAGAGTAGCTATCGTAGCACCCAAACATGCTCTCACTTCGCGCCACCATGGCCCACTGAATACTACAAGTACACACGGTACACGATGAAAACAAAACTGTCACGATCAGCATCCCTCCCTCACGGCGTCATCCCCACCATCGGCGCGCGCCTTCTACCTACACTAAAAAGCGACGCCGAGCGTCCCAGCATATACCGCCCCCAAATCTGATGCCGATATCAAATTGACGCGTGCGGTCCGATTGAGATTTGAATCACGCAAAAGGTTCCACGAGATGAGCTTCATATAAGGGATGTTCCACTTGCTTATACAATCCATAAAGATAACTTAATAAGCTTAAGATTTACAGCCCAATATGCAATCAATTTTTTATGCATTCAATTTTAGTTTCTTATATATGTATATAAATAAGGCAGGTGGCGGTTAGGAGAGTAATATGTTTGTTATTTATTAATAAAAAAATATACTTTTATCACTTTATTTTGTTTGTTGGATAATAATAGAGATACTAATGTGTTTTTAAAGAATTATTTGGAAATTTTTGAGTCAAATAACAATCAAAAGCAAAGTAAATTGAGTTGAGAGTACTGTTTGTAATGTGTGTCAACAACATTTGGAGTTTTTATCAGCATTTTGAATAAATTTGAATTGGCAATACAAATATTGTAAGTTGTAATTGCTACGTGACATTTTAAAATTATTCTAATAGCCAGAGAATTTGCTGCGTGTTTGTTTTGTGTGATTGTTGTTGTAAATTCGAAATTAGGAAAAAATATATATGTTATGTGAAACAACAAAAAAGTTATTCGAATTACATGTAAAAATGTTTTCAGATTTATGCTTTCAGAGCTTTTGAATGAAATCGCGCATGTGTTTGCATGCATCAGGTAAGAAACAAAAGGAAAATCTGTGCGACAGATGGTGTGAATGGTGCAACTGCAATAATCAGAGTCACCTCTGGGACGTGTCGAGAATGGGGCTTAGCAGGTCAGACCTGAACTTAATGGAGGGTGCGTCAAGGTACAGTCATGTGCTTTTCAATGCTTTTCCTTACAGCCGACATCGTAAAACCACCAACATTTGGTGAACATCTTGCGATTGCATTGCACGTAAATTTACCTTTCTCACATTCAGCATTAATAAGAATTAAATTTACCAACATCTGTGAGAGTTTTTATTGCTGGTTTTCATTGCAGGTAATCATGGGAGAAAATAATAAATGCGGGTGTAGCAATTGAGAGTACACACTTTACAATACAGAAAAAAGGGGGAACGATCAACAAAAGTCACCCCACATGCAATATGTGTAATCTAAATGCCCTTATTTTCTTCTGGATTTGACATTTCAGGTTGAGGATTGATTTCAACACGCATTCTGCACTTATTTAATTTAAATGCATAAAATAAATTAAATTAAAAAAAAATTATATTATAAAGTAAGTATTTAAGTATAGAATTACATATAACGTTATTTCTTTGAATAACATGCTTTCGCTGTGTATTAATCAGAGTATAAAATTCGAGGTGTTGATGATTTCATATTTTTACTCATACATGTAAAACCAAATACGCCTCAACTGTATGATATCAATTTTATCAGTTTGAGTGCGTAACACGCATGAATTATGATTGGATTTTAATTTCATTGTTTTCACAATTACTTTATCCAGTTGTTTGCATAACTAACAACAATAACAACAACGGCAGCAGCAGTAGCAAGCAAACGGTATCACTGAACCAACAACAACAGTAATAAGACAAAAAAAATCAACTGCCGTATTTATTTTGGACTATTTCCAATATTGATTCGAAACGAGTCATAAGAAAATCATTTTGTTGTAAAGTGAAGGTCAAGCATTGCCGATTTATGATTTTATTTGCTATAGATAAATAATGATTATTTTGAAATTTTTAATCATAACAATCAGTATACAATTTTCTTAATTACAATATAGGCAAATTTTATTTCTTTTCATATGTAAAACTATAAAAAGCAATCATTACTTCTTAAACCTCTAAATGTTGTATACGTATCATGACATGACAGATTTGTATCATGTTGAATTTGGTAATGTACTCTCTTCTGCTTGATATATTTAGTTTCTACATTTTACAATGAAAATGGTCGATAAAATGTATAAACTAAATTCATCAGCATACTGCTGCATTACGTTGAGCTTGTCAACTTTAATAGTATTGAGATTTATACATGTAAATACACATACATAGATAAATACAGAGACAGGATGCCTTTCTATACATACGTACTTATATTTTGTGTGTGTGTGTATGTGTGCTCGCAATTCCAATTCAAAAATGTTAAAATTCCAAGGGTAATGATAAATGATATCAACTAAGAAACTCGAAGAAATTCTTCTATGTTATTTTTTTTCCTACAAGTTTTTATTATTTTTGGTAGAAACTTTAGTCGTTTCAGCTTTTTTGCATTGTATGTGGTAGTTCTTCGCTTACATACAATTATATAAGACTTTGTAAACTAATAAGAATAGTAAATAAAAAGTATTATCGTAGTAAATAATAAGAGCGTGGCGTGGAGTGCACATTATAAGTTGAAATGTCGGACACAATCTGTTACACACCGCAGAGCTCCCGACATTTTTCAAAAGCTCTTTAATCGCGATCGAACTATTGAAACCTGTTGCAATTCTCTCAATAAAATGTCAGAACGCGTTGTACACATTCAAATAACCAATCTTTTAAAAGAAAATTATGAATGTTGTTACATAAGGTGATTCAACAATGCAAGTTGATTTACACCTTCCTTAGACATTATAATTGTATCTCACAATAAAATTAAGTTACCTCGTTGTGTATGCCTTTAGTGGAAGTAAATCACCTTAGGCACCCTTTGCAAACTTCTTCCCGAAGACATTTTAAAGTTAATTTAAGACGTACAATAGGTTACAATAGCTTGGAATGAGCTAGTTAGAATACAACAACTTTCGAGTATAATGCGACATGTCACCACGTTACGAAAACACCTTTCTCTAACAAGAGAAGATTATAATTGTTTCTTGGGCGAGAAACAACAAAGGAAATGTAAATGGAGAAGACGTTTCCATTTCTTTATGTAATAGGAATAGTAGTTTTGTTTTACAATTTACGAAGTTAAATCTTGAGTGAAATAAGATTTTCGACATCAATTGTTGACTTAAACCGCATGTAATTGTGGAACTTAATAGCCTAAAGCCGCGACCTCCCCAGGTGCTATAGTTTAATTTACCTGGGTAATGACTTGGATGCAGATCAGCCACTAAACACACCACCTAGGGAGTGATACATTACTTTAATCTACTCTGTTTTAAATTCTTCGCCGAGCTTTTGATTAATAGTCACTATACAGCAATGTGAACTACAAACAAAAAAAAAAGAAAAATAACTTAAAATGTATTTTAAACTAAAAACTGCCATTAGCTATTGTAACAAGTAAAGCTATTCAATGCGCTTCTAGACGATGTATCATCATATAGGCAAGCAAGTATCAACATCATCTCGCGAAACTCCTTCTCATCATATTCACTTAATTATACCACTCCCAAAATGTGCAATGTGCAAACAGACATTTTTAAATCATTTGTCTAAATTTTTCCCAGCAGCCACTAAAATGAGAATGAGGGATATAAAAGAGATTAAGGATACAATTCGTTACGCACAAATTAGTAATTTCGTTTGGTAAAGACAATACGCGCAAGTAGTAGATGTAATAATTATGCACACTTTTAATGGCGCGACCGTTGTAAGCGCGCGCGAGAGCAAAATGTTCATTTGAATAAAGATGGTGCAATAATCTCAATTAAAAATGCCGCGTCGAAACACAATGGCAGTCAGGCGCCGCTAGACTTTAGCTGCCAGCAAATTGATAATTAATGTTGTGTTTATAATAGCCGGATTGAGGAATTAAAAATGTACCTACTCAAGACGAAGCGCTAATTGCAATAAAAGAATTGCAATGAGTGCGCGCATTCATAAGCTTTTTCTTTTCCCTCGATCCATCCCTAACTATTGTTATTTTTTTCGTTCATATATTTAACAGGAAAACAACAAAAGATCAAACATTTACAACAAACATTGTATTTGTTTTGGACGTTTAAAGACAATGAGTTTTTTTTAGTAATGGAAAATGTTTTTGCCTTGATGCATTTTAAAATCCACTTCAACTTGTTGGACTTTTATTTTTGAATTTATTTAATCATAACGAGAAATTGTTTGGTAACACAATTTAATATTTTTCATTTCTATTATTTTATATATATATATATATATATATATTGTATACGTATAAGAGGGTGAATGGTGTAGCACCCAATTTTCCAACTTCACATTATAACATGCGAGATCACCAGTCATTCTCTTTTAAGACTTCATAATAAAGAGGAAATTCTATATATATTGTTGGCATTCGTATGCTTCTCGTTCATATAGTGAAAAAAAGAATTGGACGCAAGAATTACCAGCGAGAGAATAAAATAGAGTGATATAAAGAAATAGTAGCCACTGCAGAATCAAGTAGATAAGAATCGTAATTCTTTGAAAAAGGGACTCAATGCTACTACACAGATAGAAAAGCAAAAAGCAAAAAAAATAACAAACAACTTAAATGAATTTGCGTATCATGCACCCCATCCACTATTTTATCATAAAAATAAAACGACTACAGCAAAATTAACTTCTTCATCCAATTAGATGTGAAACCATCAGAGAAGTTGCTGAATCAGTGTGTCACATTCAAAATCTGCCAGCACTTCTATTGTTATTATAGTCATACCTCAGGCATAATACGAAAACATCACCGTTGATAATCATAGGAGTGATCTCATATAAGGAAAATCTACTCGATGAAGAACCGCAAGCCAAACAAGAATAAAATTTACGCGCTTAATACCATGAACAACGAGGTGATAGATTACTTTTAGCACAAAAAGAATGTGTGCAGAACTAATCATTTTAAGAGAAGAGAATACTAGGCGAGAGGAGATGATGGGGTGACATCAGATCTCCCATATCATAAATACGAGTTATGGCACATAACGAAACTGATTTATAGACTTGTCGGCTATTTAGTGGTTATGATATTATATGATTAGAAAGGATACTTAGTATATATCGTTCATGTTTTATGTGTTATTAAAGGGATGAAGGTGCCAAATTGTATCGGCCGATAATAGCGCTTTCATTTTATAGAAAATCTTAAGTTATATTTTCTTTATCTGTCTTAAAGCATAGAAAAAATAAGTCTATTATATTTACTTCATTGGTAAAGGTCATGTGGTATCTGTAAAGCTTATCAATAGTGAATTCGAACTGCAACGGGTGCTAAATCAAATCATTTCAACCATTAGCAAAATGATATCTCTAAAATCCAATCTGTATATAAAGTAAAATTTAGCTTTTAATATTTCACAGATGGCTAACGTGATATTTTAATAGAAAGTTCCTATCGATTTGAGCAAGCTTTTAATTTTGTATGTGTGCTTTTGTTGTTAGATTTTTTTATTCTTTTAATGTGTTGCGAGCTTTGTACGAAAACAAAGCAAAAGTGTAGAAGAGCGTCAAGAGGTAACAGATGTCCTGGAAATTCATCCCCGTAATGTAATTTATAACTTGCCGGTAAAACGTACGGGGCCGTTGGAGCGGCCAAGGAATTCCATTTAGTCGTGGACATCGGGCAAGGTATGTTACTGCAGAACGGCTTTAAATTGAGTTAGCAAATGTCGCAGCGAGACACCGAATGCACTCGGCAGAACGCAATAATGGCCTGACCATTCTCAATGTGCTTCATCACCTCAGCTTAATGAAAATACCGTATTTTGCATTTAACATTCAACACGTGCAGAGAAAGAGAGTTTCATATTCATATAATAGTGCCCTTATAGTCTCATGCATGCTATTAACATCTATATGGCCATCAAAAATTTAATGTTGTAAGGGTGGTGTATAGATATGAGACAAATTGGTTTTGTACAGTATACATCGATAAGAATGCGATAGATTCGACGTAAAGACATATCTGAGTCAGAGCACAACGGCAAAGTGTCGATGGAATGATAAGAACGGAAAGTATGGTGTCCCAAAGGAATGAACAAACACTCCGACGCTTATCAGAAGAGTGGTGTGGTCAGTAAAGCGCAGAACGAGATTTGAACTGGCATTCTTCTGGATTGGTAAGAATAAATTGCCGGAAAGTTTATGATGCACCTTCCTTGAAGGAAAACTATAACATGTGAGATAACTGTAACCGCTATTACATCCTAAGGGAGTAACGCGACCTGCAGCGGTCGTTTGGAGACGCGCAGGCGAAAACAAGATAACTAAGGTGATGTGAAAGCAGAACGAGAAATCTGACAATTGTGGAAATAATAGTTCAAGGAAGCTGAAGGAGGTTGTAAAACTGAGCCCGAGAGAAGAGACAGTAACGCGATACCATCGATGAGTCCACGCGAATTGCTGGCCTCGTGGCACTGACGTGGTTCCATTGTCTACAAACAGACATAAGGGAAAACAATGTTGATCTAGCAGCTCCACAATCACCTTTCAGGGTCCCTGTGGGTCTCTGATGGACTTCCGTCGGATGTAGCTCATGTGTCCTTTCCGCAACTGATTTCTATCTTACCCATAATCCTGACTGCTGCGTGAGCTTTAATCCACTTTTGTCGCAATGAATATTGTCAGGATCAAGACGACACTCTAACTTACAAATGCCGTTTAAGATAAATATTGGTTTTACGCACTACTTATTTGGCAACAATTTAATTTTATATATAACTAACACTATATCTGATTACTTATATCAAAGAAGTTTTTATTCTATGAATACTTTCGCAACTATTTGTTAGTGAGGCAAAACTTTCAAAAAGAAAGACATATGTTTCCATAATAATAAATAATGTTGACATACTAATCCCCATTGTTAATCATCTGAGAGTCCCCATCTTAATGTTTTGTTCTGGACAAGTTAGTTTGTTCCTTCCCGAAGGAGCCACGTTAAGTGTAGTGATTCTGATGACGGATGGTGGCTTTATACTCAGGGGGTCAAAGTAAACCTGGATGGGTCCATCGCCACCGCAACAAAATAAAAAAAATTCTACAACCCATGAGCATTCACTGACAGAAGATGAAAAATATACTTTTCTTAATAAATAAGAAAACGACCCCTAATGGTATTATAGTCTCTTCTTTTTGAGCATTCAACTCAAGTATTAATTCCCTTAGTTTGAGCAACGAATATACAATGATAATGAAAATAAAAACGAACAAATATATATTCGTCGCGATATAAAAAGAAAGGATAATTGAGTTAGAGAAGAAATTGTAATGATTAGCAGCTGGATTATGCCAAGTTTTAGTAGTAACGAAAAAGGGATGCACTTCCTTCCTCCCTTTTCCTTGAGAACTGCCGCTGTTGCCGCAAACTATATTACTTATGCTAAAGGCAATTAATTTGTCCAAAGATTAGCCATGCATCCCGGTACCTCTCAAGCCGCGGTACGCTCCCGACTTCTTTTAATTAAGTTTAATTAACGTTACCAAAGTCCGACATGGCGTGCTAAGGAGCGCAAGCGGCAGCAAACGGCTGATCTATGATGATCTTATTACTCAGGGGTGGCAGCAAAGGGTAAATGGAGGATATAAAACGAACATTGCGTGGCTTCTAAAAAGTTACAACTGATGCAATTAAACCGTCATTCTTTCCTCTTGAAATGCTTAAGCCTTTTAAACTCTTTCTTCCTCTTCGATGAAGATTCATTTGAAAATTTATTTTCGAATGTTAAATCTAGTTTAATAACTTTCAAATGTTCCTATATATTATTATGCAAGATGCGTTATAGTCTTGGCCGGTAACTTAAACTGAAAATTAGCAATTTCCTTTTGCCGGTATCAGAACCTCTAGCCATAGATTATTTGCATAAATAATCAGAGAACATGCAAATGAGTAAGATTGCAACTTTAATTGTCTAATAGAAAATAAAAAAAAATAAAAAAACTAAAAAGTTGCTTAATTAATTATATGTACCTATATTATAACAACATTTTAGTGAAAAAGTTAATTGTTGAGTGTTTCAAGTATTAACAGTTTATTTTTGTAGGCTTACATGTTGTTTATGTTAAATGTGCTAGAACAAGAAAGATTTGTAGTCATAATTTCTAATTAAATTTCCGTAATTATGTTATATAATTTTGTATGTTGCAGTGGGTACTGTTGGCAAGCAAGCACGGTTTGTATCATTGGCGCCATAGGAGTTTTAAAAGAGTTTTGAAGAAGGTAATAAACGCAAAATGTGTAATTAATCATTTCCCTTTAGAACACTTCTACTTCTTTCCAAATTATAATTAATTTATAAATGGTATTTGTCGTTTCTTATCTATTTGATTGTTTAATGAAATGTTATTGATTTCTAATTGGATTTTTTGGCATTGATGGAATATTGTGTCCAATCTCGTATAGGAAAGGAAACTTAATAAAAGCTATAAGGTAGAACAAATTACTGGAAAAGTGGATTATTCCATTTGCTACGTGAACAGGAGTTCATTAATTTTAGCGTCCTCCCGTTGCCCGCTTCACCTCAACGCGGTCGCCGAGTAACACCTTTTTCATGTTCCCGACTGGAGACATCGCCTAAGAACGGTATGCAAATAAAGCATAAGGGACGAGCGCTTTTTATAGGGTAGGGTTGACTACGGCTTGAATGTGCTTGTGGTCAGGTCGCGGCTGTTTTAGTAGTGACTACCTCAGCCACCCACTACACTTTAGGGAAAGAGACGCCCAAGAACGACGACAATAACTTTATAATTCAAACACTTACAAAAAAGTACCATTTAAAGAAAATAATAATAAAAAAAGAACAAGTCTTTTCGTTTTTTTGCTTATTTAAATAGGATTTGATTTTCCATCTGCTGACGATGTGTTTTGTATCTAACAAAGTTGGTTTCTAGGCCTAAACGGCATTAAAGTTTTAAAGTAAATAAAACCATATAATAAACCTATGATCACATTTACACGATTGTAAAAGATAAACATACTCGGTGAAATTGAATGCTTTTAGAGGTGGATATTACAATTAAAAGCTTCCTACCGATGATTCAATTTCATTTCGTTTCGATGCGTAGAATATTTACAAGTGCTAGAAAGCACTGGAAAAGTAAACAACCACAAGAACATCATTCTAACATATATAATATATTCATAATTGAGATATACCACCCATGTCACTTACAAATCATAATATTGACAAGTGAATATTGTTTAAAATTCACGAACGCTCCAGGAATTAAGTGAAAGTGATATTAACCCTTTCAATTCGAAAGCGGTTGTTAATCAAGAACTAGTGTATAAACAAACATGTGAATGATGATGATGATATGATGTCTACGTTCTTATTATAAAAGGAAGTATGTAAATAATTGTGGTTAGAGGGTGCCCGTACGTTATCAGACTGTAGGATGTGTGTGAAGTGACCACAGCCCCCAACCTGCACCCGCACTATATGATAATACTAGATGAAAGAAAAAATAAATTTCTTCATGAATATAAGGCATAAAAATTTATGAATTATTATCATTGAATGGTAATGCATAATTTTTAGAATATTTATGGATTTCCTGTTCTTTACGATTGGACATCGAAACCCGTAAAAGAAACTACTAGTAAAATCGTCGCGTAGAATGAACAATTAGTCCATGGCACATAAAAATTTATTAGAGTTTGTTTTAGCAAGCTAAGAGCATGTATATATATATATATATAGGGATGTTTTAATCTATTCGTTGGGTGTTTAGTGAAGCACAAACCGGAAGAGACTCGAACAACGGCAACGCAAAGATAGATTTTTAAAACCGCCCGAGATGCTCGTTACTATGCAGATTGTAGGTATATATTTACATATTAAAGATACAATATTCGTTTTATTGAACTTTTAAGTCATAAATGAAGATGGAAGTATTTTCTAATCGTAATATTTCCATGTCATTTCATGCACTCAATTTTTATTTATCGTAAGCAATAAATGCGCAAATAGAACAACAGCAACGACAAGCAAAACATCAACAAAAGAAAGAAAATATGAAAAACAATTTTGCTTATATAAGTGGAAATCAACCGCGCAAAAAAAATCGCAGCGAAACGATTAAGTTAAAGAAGAAAATAATAAAAGAAAATGCAAATTCTTTGAGTTAAACTTGGATTCCGTCAGGTACTTTTTTCGTTTTTATTATACGATTCAGTGCTCCGCAAGTAGGTTAAAGTAATTATGCATTTTATTTAAACGCTCCAATTTATTATAAAGCGTGTTTTATGCTAATGATGGGATCGACGGAAAGGATATAACTCAGGAGAAAAAGAGGGAACTGAATCTAGAGGATCGTTTTATAAAGTATTGCCTAGACCTGCCTCCTTAGACACCGGACTCGACCCTTGTTATCCTGACATCCTCCTGACCGTTTGCTCTCCTGCAGAGGTCACAACCATTATTACCTTTTATCTATCTTTGTAGATACAGTGCATAACAAATATGTAAATTTGTTTGTCTATAATATAAACTTAAACTAAAGAAAGGCAAATGCCAGATAAGAGACAAGAAAATTCTTTCCCATTACGAGTAATTAAACAAACTGTGGATTTATTTGAAATAAACTAGCAGAAACAAGTTAAAATGCCACTGCAGGATAACAACGTATAAGAAGAAGAAGATCGTTATGCGGCTGTTGTAGAAATACTGTACGAAAACACTGAGCAAATGTAAGAATAAGAATTTGCATGATAATGGGCATTGCAAAAGTGGCTCCTTTCCTCCAACATCTAACAATATGGTTCGGATTATCAAACAATAACAAGTGCAATATTTTCTTTTCGTTATTCTTAAATGAAAATTCACAACAAAGACAAGAATGAGGAAAAGAAAAAGTTGTTGCTTGGAAAATGAAACAAGAGACAAAAAAATAATATGAAGAACTGAAAACGAGAAGAGAGAAGAGAAAAATTGTACGCAAGATGAATTAATTTTAAAGAAAAAAATTTGCATTTAATTCGTTATGTAGTCGGCATTCAATAATAAGATAATATTATTACAAGTCATCGAAGAAAATATATTTTCTACTGAAGAAAAAAGTAAGTAAAGAAACGTCGCCGTCTCCGAATTAAGTGAGTTCAAGTCATTGAAATTTTCTTGGCAGAAGATAATCAGGCACATTTGCATCAGAAATACCTCGAACTGAGTAAATCCTGTGTTGGTTGCCTTTTCTCTCAGTGAAAATAAGCATCGCCCGAGAAAGGTTAAATAAAGTTTACTCATTTGTAAATGTATATAACTAGTTTGCATTGTTACATGTCTGGTATAATCCAGATTTGCAAGCCCGTCACGTAAACTAAGCTTTCGCCATTGTTGTATAATTAAATAGTCCGTTATTTGCGATACTTTTTTGCGGCGCGCCAAAAAATATTGTAATGCGATTACCGGAAAAAAAACTACAGAGAAGAATTTGCCATTTTTCTGCGCTTTCCTTTTATGCTTGCGTATATGTGATGATATTAAGAGACATTCATCAGAAATGACTTTATGAAAAGAAGGAAACACAAAAGCATCCATCACATACAACTAGTGAAAAAACAGGTGATGTCAGGACGCATTTTCCCTCCATTAAGTACAAAGGACACGTAACAGCCTTCATTCCCGTACCTAGCGCGCGCGCTCTTAATTCGAAAGAGCTCTTGAAGAATGAAAGCAGAAGGCAAAGCTTTTAACCAGAATCAATACAAAATGTCCTACTATCTTAGAACATATATCTTAGTCCTGAAGGACACCACTAGTTACCCGCATGCCGTGTCGTTTTTCCAGTCTCCAAACATTTATCGCGTATAAGAAAATAACTGCATTCTACACAAATAACGAGTAAACAGAAACTTGGAAGCACTTAATGCCATTTTAATTTAACCGCATATTCCAGCCCATTCCAATTTTGACCTCGCACTTTCCAATTTAAGATAGATGGTCACTAAAATCCGATAGAAACTCGATTACATATGTAAAGTAATTGGAAGGTGTGAGAGGAAGACTGACTTGTGGTCGTCCGTATCACGACCGAGAGTTCCAGATAATGATTTCTCCCTCTATTCCAGACAATTAACAAGGGTCGAAAGGGATTCAATTATTGGGGTTTAACAGGTGTGACTTGGATGAATTAAATTAATTATATGCATCGCTAAAAACGCTTACGATTCCAATCGAATGGACAACATTTGTAACAAATCAATGCGCGTAATGTTATTGCTTTACACTTTTTCGATTCTCTTCTCTTCTATCTATCCATCGAATTAATTTCAAATAATCGACATTGAATTCAGGTAATTCATTCGTGAATTGAAATTGAGCTCGTTCACATACATTTCAATAAGAAATGAATGTAATTTACTTTACTTGGAAGAGTACTTGGCAATAACTATTTCAAGAAGAGTTCATAAAGGAACCACTTGTATGTAAAATCGCAATGCAACGGTATCTAAAATAAACACATGCAATGTCCTGTACCAAACGATTCAATGAGTAGAAATGGTCTTATATGAATTTTAGACTCATATAAAAACCAATTTCAAATTTAATTTACATCTAACGATCAATGATAAGACACATTACAATCGAATATCATCGCATAAACGAAAAATTTCCTAGACAATTTCAAACACACGAATTATTTTATCTATCAGACTGATTCACAATTCTTTAATATATTGAAATCATAATGCTAAGGTCGAAACGAAGTGAATAAAGCTCCTAGGTTAAATTTAAACCAAAAGTGGATATGATTCTTACTTTCTAATTCAAAGCACGTTCTCTTAATACCGTCACACATCTATATGTTTTAACCCTCTGCTCAACTGCTTTAATTTGTCCGAATGCATTCGTGTAATACATTGATGACAACATGTTAATGAAAATTCATTTTCATCTTTACATTTCAATTAAATATATCATTCATTTATTCATAGAATGAAAAAAAAATGTGTAAAAAATAATACAAAGAATTATGTTGGTTTTCCTTTTCATAGCTATGTGTTAGTAGTGCGGTTTTTAGAAAATATAAAAAATCTAGACGTAATTGTTTAAGGGCATCATGCTCAAGTAACCGTAGCAAAATAAATTTTAAATCGTTTTTGTGTGCACACAACTTCTAGGTACATATATATTGTATACATATATATATATATCTATAGTCATATATGTTATTCTTTTAGTTTCACGCTGAATTGTTAGCTAAGTGAAAAAAAAAACTTGCTCGCTTACTAACTTCCGAACATGTTGGATTCACGGCGCCAAGGTAGTGCAATCGGATGCTTCCAGCTTTAAAGCAAAGCAATTTATTAATTTTACTATAATATAATAATCAAATAAAAGCTAAATAATGACAAAGAGGAAAATGATTGTTTTGTGTCATATTAAATGAAATGAAAAAGTGAATTGCGAGCGCGGTCTTATTCATTTATTTGATGAGGTTAATGTATTACATTTAATATGTTTTGAGCGAGTTGTAGATGCTGTGTGTCTGTGATTGAGAGCTTGGCGCCGGCAGCGCCTATCCAAATGTAGGGTAACACATATATTTCTATTCTAAATGGAGCCGCGAATTTCTGATACAATTTTCGACCTTCTCTTAAAAGATACGAATCTGTGCGAAAAAAATCTAGTTTCTTTTAGTGTCTTAGGCAAATATGCCTTGTCCTCCCATCCCCAGATCTTTTTTCTCTGTTATGTTGCTTTGAAAATATTGCCCCAGATAACAGCACTGAAAATAAGTGTTTAAGATAAAATATATGCGCGATCTTGCGGAAGATTTGCATGAAACATACATTCCTCCCTTTATACAATTGATGCTAAAAGATAAATTCAATTACGTTAATAATTTTTGGAATTTTTGATTTCATTTTTCTAATTGAATAACTATATGAACTAGAAGATAAAATTTGAGTGAAAATTAAGGTTTGAGCAAATATTATAGTTCAATGTGGAAATATCTGTCGCACGAATCATAAAGTATTAAGTGAAGCATGCGAAGTGTATGATAAAATACGATTACTTTTTCTGTTTTCTTCGTTTTTTAATTCGACAATTCTCGATTACATCAAAACTATTTCGTCTATTGGATACCATTCTAACTATGAAAATTTGTAAAGCTTATGAAGATTGAGATGTTTTTTATTCAAATGTTTACAGCTCAAATGTTCTGAAAATATAACAATCACACAAAACACTAACCTTCCTAGCAATATCGTAATTCATTCTACAACACTCAGCCCTCGGCGTTTATTCCACTTTATTGAAGGCTGAAACATTGAATGCGTAGCACTCGGAATCAAGTAATCACAAAATTGGTCCCAAAAAGAAGCGAGATCGAGGGTGAATGAATATGATGCAGAAGAAGAAGAAAAGCAAATTCTTCTCCTTACGCATAATCGTGTCATATTCTGTCAACAGGAGGAATATAGCATTAAATTACACAAGATTTCATCCCTCAAGTGTATATCCTATATCTTGCACATCAACAGAGAACGAAAGTGTATGTATTACATCAAGTCTTTATTGGAGGAAATAAAACTGATTGCTATCTTAATAACAGACCAATCTTGTTAACCACTCTTTTAAGTTTTCTAGAGTAGTGTATATATATATATATATTTTCTATTGTCGTTTTTTGTTGTTGTTTGTTGCTGTTGTCGTTGTTGCTATATACTAGTTATATGTATATATTTATTATGTATAAACGACAAATGTCGTTTCACATTTTGCATTAAACAGCATAACATAACAATGTGCGAATAATATTTTCGATCTATGTGAAAAATAAACTGTGATGCATTTATTGCACGAGAGGGTGGCGTTTTATTCATGTTATAATGTGATTTTCATTTATAACAAATGGTTTCAATAAAATACGGTACCTTTATTTGTCCGGATTAAAAATACTCGACTGAATGAACAAACAAAATATCAGCGATTGCCAATAATTCTATTTATCCTGTCCACACCTCCATTCAACTAGATTTCAAATCATAAAACTCATATGAGCCATAACAATGCTCGAATGTCCGAGCGAAAGCAATAAACTGAATTTTAATCACGACATAGGCCATTAGCACATTATTAAATATACCTATGCGTTGATATTACATCAGGACTAGATGTAATATACAAACATTCCGAATAAATTTCATTCAAAATACGCTCTCTCATCAAATATTTTCATTTTACACATAACAAACTATTACTGTTTGTTCGTCCTGTTGTAACACAATTGATGATTGTTTTGCCCAGTAAACTCTTTATTATAAATTGCATAAAGTCAAGTTTGAGTTAATGTACTGCTCGCAATGACACCTATAATGTTCACATGAGATATAATTACAGATTAAACTAAAATACACGATGACGATAGCAATGATTTTAATGGGCAATGACATACATGCACGGTGCGTTTGAATTTGTGAATAAAACGTGCTGATTAGTCAGTTAGTTCAGTATGTTCGATGCCATGAAATGAACATTGAATTTTTTTTAATAAAACATCCGTTGATATGAATATCGTTTTCAAATAGGTTTAGCTTAATAATTAATAGTTCAAACAACATGTGTAAATAATCTACTGGTATAGATACATATATGAAATATACGAACAAAATAAAACGTGAAATAATAAAGCTGTATCATTTTAATCATGCGCCTAGTCCTATAGCTGGTTATTAATTGTAAGAGTTAATAACATATAAAGTTGAAAAAAAGAAAGGTTATGCGAGGTCGTCTTTTATCAACCACAAAAGTTAGCCAGCAGGATGGAAGCAAAGTAATGCACGTATGTTGTTTCTAGTTCATGTCCTGCGGAGTAATCACTCTATCTACTACCTCTCATTGCTCGTACGTTATTTTCCACAAAATGAAATTAATTCTGTTGCGCGCAGTTTTCACTTATTCCCTGTCATATTCATGCAGACAAAGTTCATTTTATGGAAACTTTAATTAACCTGGATTAAATCATCGCAGTACCTACCAAAGCTACATTAGGCTATAAATTTAAAATACAATTTCACATATCACCAACATTAACAATAACCATCGGTTTCATCTTTTAACATTTATCCATTGTTACATCGTTGGATGGTTTATTGAATACTAGCCAGAAAAACCCATTTAAATTGCAGTCACGCATAAAATTGGATTTAAAACTTGGAAATGACAAAGACCTGTCAGGTTATGGTGACCTACTATAGGCAGTTCGTAATTGAGGTGCGACCACCAAAGTGTAAATAAATTCAACAAGAGAAGTGAATTAAACCTTCCACCAATGATTCGACCAACTTTCAACTGCTACTAGCCTCTTTTTTAGTATCCATTAAAGTGTTTGAGAAAAATTTCTTTTTCTTTTTAAAAGTTTTTTTTTTGCTTCTTCGTTATATAAAAAATGATAGGAAAGTTGTTGAGGTGATATAATCGAAACAATGGAAGGGTTGTACGAAAGACAAATAACATGTGAAAGTAAAGAACAAGTACAGATTGATATAAAATGAATCAAGTGGTTAATTCCAATCGAGCGGTGGGTTAAATCTAAAATGCAAATTTAGATTAGTGTGGATTGAAAGAGCGGGAACAAGAGTAAGCACCTACATTACAAGCAAGCAACTTTAAAGCTCTTAGACAAACATCGACATGGACATACCTAAATCTATAGATAACCGCATAAGGATTATCAATGAAAAGTTCTCTTACATCCACATACATATCAAAACCAAAATTCCTATAAATGCAGAAAGTCAAATGATTTGGTCATTCGACAGCGGCTGCAGAAATAGCACCATATGCTTGATATGTGACGGATGATTGCTCCTGCTAGTAGTAGGTGATGAATATACGCCCCCAGCTCTTTTGTCAAGACTAGGATGAACAGCGATGACGCGGTGGAAATTGGATGTCACTTGGAGGTGTCACCGCAGTGTTTTTCCAGCCGTAGGCTGCGGCTATACGATGAGAAGCAGACAAATCAGCTAGAAACAAATGAGAGAACGGCTGCCTTTCAGGCAGAGAATTGATGAAAGGTAAAGCTTGGAGTATCAACAAACGCAGACATTCAAAATTCACAAACATCGTCACGACGAAATGAATTCACCGGAAATTAATTTACGTGCGCTTCGTTCAACCTATTTTTTTAAAAGTCAATTTACATACATATACGATATGTATAAACAAATATTTTTTCATAATAGGTATATATATATATATATATTGTTACAAAATGATTACTAAACTACAGAGTGGCTGGCTTTAAACAACGACATTAAAATGGACTGAAACAACGAATGTCCAAAAACCACGAAACGATCAATTATTCTATTATTACTATTTCAATAGCACTCAATTCAATGGTCGTGCCACATAATAACCTTCATAAAATTTTACGTTCTCAACTCAAATCAATATACTCAATGACGGACATTAAAATCATGAATACGACGGCAGTTAATTTAAGAAGTAACGAACCACTTTTAGATAGATACAAGAGGCCTGGCAAACAACCCTCTACTTTATAACAGAAAAAAACCAACAACATATCGCTTATATATAACGATTTTTTTTGTTCCATACTTGCCCTCAAAATACATAAGCCATCATCTTATAACATTACCATCATCATCATCACCATCATCATTATGAAGTGCGTGATTATATGAATGCAGTTATATAAGCAGCAGTACTTGATGATCATTTTTGGATCCGAATTGCAGTTTGCAAAATATTATTACAGTAGGAGAATGAGATCGCGAAATAAATCAAACAAATTGATAGTATGGTTAACGTTAATTTTAAGTGGAGGGTAATCATGAAAATTCGCACTTGAGTTTAAATATAACGAGAAAATGATTTTATTGGTCGTATAATGTGTTATGACAATGGTATAGGCTCACCCTGGAGTGTCGTTAACCGGTAATTAAATGACACGCCGGATGGATTAATTTTTTCGGTAAAATAAAAATTTAAAGCAATAGACAATTAAATAGTTTCATATCATAATAGATACCCTTCGAAAATTTGTTGTTGTAAATTGTATATGTTGGTGTGTGCTACATAAAGCACATTTAGAGACCTCCCCCAACAGTAAATACACAGTCTAATGGAGTCTCAAAAGCCAGACAATACACGTTAAGAAATAACTAGCAGAAATTATTGAAGTTCTTATACTTTGTCATTTATATTATTGCGGTAAAAGCCAAAAGGGAAGATTTTCCCGTTAAATTATTTGTTGACTCTATCAAGTATTAAACTTTCTTACAGTTCCTACAAACAATCTGCACATCATTTCAAATTGCACACACATTTATTTTTATACATAACATTTCTATCTAATATTAAACCATTCCAACCAATCATCGAAAAAGCCACAAGGAAAATGATTTAGATTCAATTACAACAATTCGTACGAAAACACTCATTAAATTTCGTGTTCTTTTCTAATCCATATTTCCTTAGTTTGGTAAACTGTTTGCTGATGTGCAAATAAAAATAAGACAAATTTTTATATGAAATCAACAACATTGGTAAATAAAAGAAAATGCGCAAAATTTTTATCATCTCAATATGACAATTCTTTAGATAAATCAATGCTTCGTCTTCTAAAAAGGGACTTACTATATTGCCCGCACACAAAAACTATGATGGGAGGCGTCAACAAAACAACAAATATCCGCTGGAAAATGTAGAATTCCTAAACCGTAAAGTGACAATTCATTTTTCACAACACAATTCCATCCAATTTTTTTTATAGTGCTGCTAGTGTTAACTACTCATTTCCTTCCGTATATATTTTTAAAACAATTTCGTTACGAATAACCTTGATAATTCTTCTTAATTTTTTTTCTTTTCTTTATCGTTATATGAAAAAATATTTTCATCAAAATTGAAAGATGGAATTTGGAGCATACTAAAATTTTAATTACGTTCGCTCAATAAAGCATACATGGATGCATAAAGGTATCGCATTTATTAAAAGGGTATATAAAATTCCATCCGACTTAATATTAAAATATCGACAAAGAACACATCTCTATTATTATTGGATACTGAACGAGATGGAGCAAAGATTGTCCAATAAAATTCTAATAAAACAGCCCGAAGATACCCACGCTCTTGAAATTTGTTTTTTTTATACAACTGCTACCCCCCTTAAACGGTAAATTTAATTATTATTTAATCATCATTGAATACCACTGAAAAATACCCTAATTGAATAGACCGTAATAAAAATCTCTAAAAATATATTTGATTGTTTGAGCATATTAGTGCACAGTGTAGACTGTAGAATATGAATGTTTAATGTAAAGGCTTTAATGCGATATTCAACACGAACTTAGGCGATAATTAAAGCAAAACCATCTCATAGAGTTCAAGAGTGTGCTTCAAGTACAAGACTACTTAGAGAAAACATTCGACATGATTGTGTGTGAGTACATAGAAAGAGCACCTTTGCAACACTAACGTAACGATATCTACACATCTGCACGTCCCCTCTAGGCAAATATTGCAAAAGGACATTAGCGAAAGATTGCTAAATTAAACAAACCACTGGCGGCAGAGTTTGCTGATAAGTGCACTTATAATTACGTTTATTAGAAGTGCTAGAAAACTAGGTGTACTTTAACAGTTATTATTAGGACATTTAATGTTTGAAATAAACCAGAAATGTGTACAAATAATCGTCTAAAGTATGTTTGCATGTGCGAATTTAACTACGAATAAAATTGAATTCAGAGAAGCAGCAGCAGTAAACCTGCAAACATCTTCATGATTCATCAACGCTTTCTGCTGGGTCTGGGAATGTGCAGTAATGCTAGTTCTTCATATAAACTCCGGGCATCTGGCAGATATTACGGACTATCGTCATATTTATGAACTTTACATGCGAGGTGCATGCCTAATGCTTATTATTTTCCATCCCCTCAACAAGCACTCTTCCACTCCACCCACAAATCAAGAAAATTATTTTCTAAATTGCAAACATAAAGCATAATCAAGAGTGTTTTATAATAATTCGCAGAACACCTTAAGATTATTTGTATAATTCGTTCGTAAATTGTTAAAATTGCTAGGGAAAGCTTATACACCTAATAATTCTAACCAAAAACGACACAGATGTTAATGCTTGTGAAATGAGAAAGGGTTGTTATTACAAAATGAAGTTACTCGTCTCGTTTTACCTACATTCTAACTAACTAACTAACTAACAATAAGTACATCACAAGAAGTTCTCGCGATAATTTCCTAATTGTTATGTAACATGAATTTGTATATGACATGACGCGTTTTGTTAAATAAAATATGTCGTTCGGTCACGTACCAATAAAAATACTGAATGAAATATAGACATAAAAAATACATATTTTTAATTCAGTACTTTTGTGAACCTGCGTTCATATACAAACATAAAAATGATGTAATGCTCTACAACTGAAAATAAAACACTTAAGTAATTCAAAACCTATAAAAAATCAAAGTAATGTCCTATTTGGAGTCATTAAATCATTGTAAAGCACTTTCCATTTTCGAATGCGTCTGTTTTAGAGCTATTGGAAACCAATCATGTGATTGCACGGAAGAATGAATTTAAAAAATTTAAATTCAACATACAGAAAAATATATAAAAAAGAATTTGAATAATTTATTATTAAAAGTACCTATAAATATAAATGAAGTTCTTTTTACTTTTCTGTATACTATAATGCTATAATATTAATTATGCTTAAAAGTTTTTCGTAGAAAGATGATATGAAAGTTGACGTAAGAAAATTGAAATAAATTATTCTTTGGTTGGAAAATGTCTTATGAAAAGTTCTTAGAGTATGAAAAGACAAGAGAGTTTTTCTATTCCTGGCGTTAAATGCACTGTTTGATAATCAGGCATGAAATAAGCATGTTTCCGAATCCAGGCACGTCCCGGGCCACTATGGTAAGAAGGAGCCGGCGCCGGGAATCGCGACGCCAACATAATCCTGCACCGCCGGCTAAATTGAAACTCGCATTTACGCGTACAAGATCCGCACACGCAATGCGTCCAAAATTATCATAATAGAAACGTCGTACAAACATACGATGAGAACGTTGCGACTATCTTGTTAATGGACGATAAAAGTTGCAGGAAAAGATTAAATGCTCGAACGAAGAAACTATTCGTGTTTGTTAGAGTTACAACTTCTTTAAAGGTTTTCGTAAATTTTTTATGCTTTTATTGTTAGGAAATAATTTGAAGCTTTAGTAAACGAGAATCGTCGTCGAGTTTTTTTACGAGGATAGGAAAAGACAAGGCACAAGTGAAAGGGCAAATGTAAGAGGGCACAAAGTAAATATAAAAGGGAACGAAAGAACTCTTTCTACTATAGAACCCGTAAATATGAATTATGCTGACATTATCACATGCACCATTTAATTCAAAATCTATTCTAATCGTTTTATTTGAATAGCATGTACAACACATCCTCCCACCCCCTTGTTACATCATAACGCATAAAGCGATAGTGACAACATTTCACCATCTAGCAATAAGTCAGGTCTATGGGGAGTAAAAAGTATTAAAGATAGGATTAATTTCACAAATACATTGAGAAAGCGCTAATTGCTTTTCGGTCCGGCGTGACCACCTGAGTGCTTTGATAATCTTGTTTAGAGACTCCTGAAAACAAGTTCTATGTGGTTGCTCAAATGAAAGTTACTGTTACGGATTAGCCTCGTCCCGATTTCGAAAACAGTTAAGCCAATATACAAGCAACACTCGCTGGACTTAAATTCTGATTGCGAACTTAAATACGGTCCGTATTTAACATCTGCTAAAATACACAAGGAATTTTCCTATATTCCCTTTGTGATGTATTTATATAACAATAAGGGAACGAGGAAAATTAATATTGCCTACTGAAATTTGTTTGTCCTAAAGTTTTACTTCTCTTAGAAGAGTTTCTTCGTTCCTACTTTGCTTGCTTGCTTGCTTACTCGCATTCTATAGTTGTTGCCGCAAAACGGTATTTATTATTATTGTAGATTCGAATATGACAAGGTAAATGTAAAGAAAGTAGATACGGTGTTTTGAAAGAGTGAGAAGTTGTTAGGGACCAAGATTACTTTCCTTCTTTTCGAGTGGCGGCATGAAGAGTATACGGATTTACGAATGGCGGCCGAGTCTTAGCCTAAACCAAATCAAAGCCTCGACTTGAATCGTTTTAATTTTCCTTTACATTTCTCTTTATTCCTTTAGTCGGAACAAGAATTAAGTTTGGCTTTTGTAAATTAAAACAGCAGCTCAGAGTAGTGCGGCGGGAAGGCTGCAGTGGTTTTTAGTCTAATTAATTCTGCTTATAAATTCCGATTTCAGCCTCCCCGTCTCTCACTCGTCCGAACCAGGGTTCTGTTATTGCTCGCTCGGCCGGTGTGTGCTTGATAAATTCACTTTTCCGCGCTTAAAAACATTAAAGCAAAGACGATTGAAGTTATGAAAGCTCAGAAATTAAATCTACTAGCCGGACGAGCCGAGCTCAGATTATAGTAAATACAGTTGGAATAATTAGATTACGTACGAATAACTCGCTTTTAATACGTCGTTATAAATTGGCGGCTCTAATTTAATTAATTGAAACTCGGATCTAAATTGCACGAGCACCAGCACCTAGCAAACAACAACTTTTTCGCATTCACCAATCATAATTGATTTCTTTCTTTTTCTTTTCTTCATATTTGCGTTTCCTTCCAAAGTAAAAGTTTTTTTCTTTATTAAGAGCGGATGCAAATTCTACGTGGCTCAAAACAAATTAATCACTAAGTAGAATTATCACAGCGTATTACATTGAGACAAACGACAATAGGAAGACTGTGATTGCAAACGCGGAGGTGGACGGGAAGTTTCCTATCAAGAGACACCTCGCAGCAAGTACCAGGCCATTGGCACGCTCTCCACTTTATCCTATTAAAACGATTTAGTTAAAGAAGAACCTTTCGTCGTCGTTACATTTTTTTGTATCATACACAGATTAGGATTTCAATCGCTCACTCTCCATTTCCACTTAAAACGTTCTATGCTTGAATGCGTTCTACCATAATTCTTCATTTACTTCCCTAACATCCATACTCATTCGTGGGACTTGAAAAGATGGAGAATAATAGTCGCCATTCAACGAGTTGGCGGCCTCTACCTGCCCAGTGGCTCGCTTATATCTCTTTTAGCGAGCGCAAACCATTTCTCACCGGTGACGCTTGGCAATTCCGTACTGTCCCTATCTCAATGGCTTCAACTTTGTTAAGGTCACCATCCATCCAACAACACTCGCAAACATTTTCATTAGCTATTTGTTATGGAGTTACATCTGCCTGCTTTCCTTCCTTCCTAAAACTACACTATATACGGACAGATCGTCGGCGAAAACGACTATGTCAAGTTCCACTCTACGCTCTTTCGAGGGTATTTACTCCAATACTATGATTGATGATACCACTTATTTTTCTAAATAGTAAAGTTCTATATTTACGTAACAAGTAAACGCTAAGTGATAGACAAAAAGTAAATCTTCAGATGTAAAAGAAACACTCTACACCATCGTGATCCAAGTCCAAGCAAACTGACTGCGTGCCAAGTCATTCTCTCAAACATCAATCTAATGTATTCATGCCGTAACGCGAAACAAATGATTGATTCCATAATTCATGCTTTTCCTATATTCATATGTAAATGGCCATTCATCGTCCACTTGGTTGAGTTTATTTATATAAACATCAAATTAATGACCTGTTTTTAGCCGCGTCACACAATACACCGCATTTTCCTTCAATGTTTTGCATTTGTTTTCTAAATCTCCATTGTAAATAGATACCTTTATGCATACAATACAAAAATATGCAGAAAAAGAAAATGTAAAATATACCGTTTCTATATCACATACATACATATATCGCAAATTCCTTAACTGATTCGTTCACACGTAAACAAAACTTTTGATATATTAGACATTTGTGTGATTTTATTGTGAATTTGAGGATAAAACTTGTTGATCGATAAATAAATAATATATCGTATTTGAAAAGAATATATAAATAAATATAAATGTAGGTAAAAGTGATATATATATTTGATCAAATGTGATTTCATCAATGTCATGAGGGAAAGATTTAAATTTATTTGCTGCTATGTATTGTAGGATAATTGATAAAGCAAAGTGTACGCGGGGTGGTTATTGAATAATTCATGTGGTTTTGTACGAATCATTACTTGAGTCGCGGCGCGTTGTTGGTACGGTGAGCACTTTGTCCGTGCGGCCCACTGACTTCTCATCTTTTACATCCCCTACTTGTTTATGTAAGCACACGCGGAAGTCTCAGTCATTTGTCTTCGTGTGTTGACAGTATTCTTAAAAGTATATATAATGTACAGCAATAAATAGAGAAAAATTAGCAACCGATTTATTCTAAGGGTTTACCAATATATGTATGTATGTATGTTCAAAGAAGCGCAATCACAAACGGTAGTAAAAGCCCTTTTTACATTGCCCTTCCTTACTTCTAAACATCCGCCATCCGGAGACAATCCGGTAACCTTTTATATGTAAAACGAAACTGATATGTTTATAGAGATTATAAAAGTACATGACTTGTAAAAATTTTGAGTGACAAGCGCCGGAACATGTCGTCAGAAAGGAAATGAAAACAGGAACAGGAGTGCGTACGTTGCGAGTGGGGATTTCGAATAGAAATAAATGAAGCCTAAAGAGAAAATGATGATGATCCAAAAGGCGCATATACGATGCATTATGTTTGAAGGTGAATATGACAAATATTACATAAAGCTATAATAAGAGGGTAAAATTTTATACAAAATAATATATACCAACAGAGCGATAAAATATATTCATAAACTTCCGAGAAAAAAACCTCTTGAATACTGATAAAAAAATTAAGCATGTACACATAATCTCAGCAAGCAAGAAATCATGAATAAAGTGTTTAGTTGACGCACTTAACACTTACTATTATGATTTATAGTAAAAATAATTTTTTATCTTGAATACAAATTATCATAAAAGGTACTTTAGCATTAATTTAAAAAGAAAAACTTGTTAAAAAGTTAAAATGTTTCATCTAAAATTTTATAGCCAGTTTTGCTTAAAAATTTACAAAGTTTCTTGCAGCCTAAAAAGTTGCGCTTGGCAATGCAGGTTAGCATGTATGTGCCATAAATATTGCAGACTTATCTCAATTTACACTCATAATCAGCTTAAGAAAAGTGGTCGCTTTAAAATGTACTCCCTGGATTAGGGATGGGTTTTTATCATCAGAGGATAACAACTCGCCTAGCGTATATCATATTTAACTGCACTTTTTGCTTAAGCAACTTGTGATCAGTTTAATCCTAGCTAAGGTAGGAACTGAAAACTTTTTTTTCCGATTCTGACATTAAGGGCAGTGAAGAAGAAAGATGAGGGTTTTGGGTTTTATGTCAAAGCTGCAATTGCTTCGACTTGATCAATATAATTAATTGGAAGAGAGAGGTAGTTTCATAGTCAAAGGAGCAACTGGAAGGAAGTGAGTGCTTCTAAGTTTAAATGTTAGTGCAAGTTTCTATGAAACACACACAGGCTGAAGACGCTAACTCTGCAAATAGTTTTCAATAATACCTACTGGTCAGCCAAGTTTGCAGGACGTAATTAAATTGTGCAGTTAGATTTAGGGATTTGTGTGGAGGGTTGTTTGAATTGGTAGAATCTATGCATGCATACTAACATGATATCCAATAAGGTAATGTAAATTGTTACTCAAACGCCAAATTACCAAACTAAAAACCAACAATTTATTTAATTAAAAAACTAAATTTACTCAGTTTGAATACTATGCAAAATGGATTAAATAATCTATTAAAGTAATTTTAATTATCTAGCTAGGCACTCATACTCATATAAACAGAAAGTTGTATAAAATATTTTCCGCCTATTAAGTTAAAGCCTAACGTTTAGTGGACTTTAGGGATAAGAAAAGGGTAAACAGGAACTTCCTAGATATGCCGCAACCATTTCTTCTGCGGATGAATGCACATTAATCTGCATCTCAGTGATGTTGAGAGGATATAATCCTATAGAAAATCACCTACAAGAATTTGCTATAGTAACTAAGGTCCAGCGCATAAGGAAATTAGAGAGAAGTGCCCTCGAATTCCTGGGGCGTTTAATTTCAAACTAAGACCGACCGTTAGTTATCGCACAGCAAGAGAGAATCTTGAATATTAGTTGTTTTGTTGTTGCGCAAGAATTTAATAGAGGTTAATTGGTGGAGGTGCTGGTATTGTATGTTTAATATACAATGGAATATATTCGAGTCAAAACAATAAAATCAATTAATAAATTTTCTAACAAGCAGTTAGAATAATTTAGAAAATAAGATGAAATAGAGCGATCTAAGAACAGATGCGGTAATGGTGTGAGAATGTTGATGAAAGGAGTTTTGCATGTATCTAGATGGAGTCCTAAGTTGGAGGGTCAACCGCATAAACTTTCAAAGCTGCCAGCTAGCCAGGACTAGAGCACACCGAAAGGCATTTCACTGTTGTGTATATAGTTTGTAGTTAGAACTCGTGAAGCGTCTTACAAGTAGTGCCCGCGGCAATTACTATCAACTATGTTAAACATTTTATTATATGGGTCCAGGTCTTCCACACAACTACTATATCCTAGCTAGAGAATATACCACCCACCCTTATATTAAAATTATAGCCGACTATAAATTATATGGCCGCATACTTTTCAAATCAATCTCTCTTGTGTTTTAAATGAAATGAATTTCGAAGAACAAAAACAATAATTGCAAGAAATGAAAATGTCACATGCATGAATTCCATTTCTATATACAAAGAATATAAATGTCCTAAAACAAGGATAATACATTACAATTCCCAACAATCCGAAGATGTTTGAATTTAATAGCAACATACATCATGAGCGCGAAGTTCACGTAACAAAGTATAAGTTCTGGGAGGGAAAGCGCACAAGGATAGGGTGAAGATATGAGAAGGAAGTAGAATAGATGTTCTGGCGACCGCAGACCTCTCGGGATAGTCCAGAGGCACCAACATGGTCTAAGAATTCCTCCTGCAGCAATATTACATCTTTGAATGCAATAAACTTACTATTCTCGGAACAATACAGAACCGTATTATTAAATTTCTTATTCGCATTCTTAAACGCATTTACAATGTTTACAAATATACATGGTTTGCATGAAACTGAATTATAAAATGGGTAAATATAAAAAGAAAAGAGAATTAAAAATATAAAACAATGTCAGTCAGTAAATTATAAAAGTACACGTAACAGTTTGTGGTTGAAATGTGTGCAAGACGAGGTTTTGTTAGTAAATGAATTTGAGGTTTATGTTGTGTGGATATGTGTATGAGTTTATGAAAAAATTTGAAATATAATATTCGGAAATGAGTTTATGTAGCTGATGATTTAAGAGTTGCAAGTGGAAATGGAGTAACAAAGCTAGACTTCGCAAAACTAAGCATACACATAGAGAAACCGGAAATAAGTAACGTGTGCCAGCAAACGTGCTTCTGTACACTTTGAAAATACATAAAGATGAAACAATGTGATATGTGTGTGTGTAAACCAAGTCCGCCCGTTATCATTCCATTTGTCGGGTTTCCTCCGGCAGGTTTCCGGAGGGTATTTCTTGTGACTGTTTCCAAGTAATGGTTTTGCTCATCGTCTTGATTGGCCAACGCTATATCCTTCATCGAGTGACCCGAGGAGCTGTTTATGATACACATTGCCGTTATTAAATTTGATTATAATGTAATTTCGTAAAGTGTGAAGTTATGTGGAACAAGAGGAATATAAATTAACTTTACTACCCCATATCGCTTTTATATACATTTTTTTCTTAGTTTTTACTTCTTCATGCGATATGTTATATGTTCATTTCATTTAAAAATGTTATTTCAGAGAGAAGGAATAAAAAAATAAATAGGTTGCTTAAAAAATTCGAGCAAAAATAAATTGTTGGATAGAAAATATCGATGCAAGCAGATTTGTCCTGTTATTTAGAAGGCGCTTCGTCGTCGGTGCCCCATGGCGACCTGTGACTTGGCACAGATCTGCTGGTACTACATCACTGCCGGTTTACTCTCTGCGTTACATTTACACCACATCAGGGATCATACTGCTTTAATGCACAGTTGCCTTAGGTAAATTATTTGTACGCACAAAAAAAGCACATAAAACCCCATAGTAAACGATGTAGCCGAATGAAAAATCACGCATAATTTACTTGCTTCGTGATTTTAGCGTATAATGTTCAGTTCGAATTTGAACGCGTTCCAGAAATGCTTTACAGCCTTGATTGTTTATGCTCGTGAATATGTCAATTATACTTTATCAATAGCAACAACATATAATATAGGAAAAACACACGCATTGTAAATTTTAATTTTGCAGACTAATAGAATAAATTGTGCAAACAACCGGAAATAATGTATTGCCAATAAAATGTCGCAAGAGTATGAGAAGTAGGCGTATTCGTTGCATTAATAGAGTTGCATCAAATGTATAGTCAGAAAATTTTCTGGAATAACGTACAATAAATTAGGCTACATGCCGCGTCCTGCCAGTTTGCGTATGCATAGAAATTGTTCCAGACGGTCCTATACAACAACGCGCGGCCTAACAAACATTAGCTCTGACAAACGATTATGTATTTGGTTGCAATCCAGCGACTATAACCTTATGTTTCATAGCTCTTCTTGGCAAATCTCTGTAACATTTAAAAAAAATCTCGAGCACGACCCATAAACAATATGCAACTTGATCCGGTTCGTTACTGTACCTAAACTGCTTTACACTCAACTTTGGCAAGCGCAACTGAAATTTTCCACCACAAACTCATAACGAAGAGGTAATATTTTTCACTATATAAGGGGATGATAGGCAATAGTTACACAATTCTTATGGGAATACACAATTGACTGGACAGTATATAGACAAACATCAATGTGTCTCAAGGGATGCAATGCTTTCATTAAAACTAGATATAAATTAACAGAGCATTTGACCAAAGAGATGTTATCACATAGCAATATAGAATCGCCCAAGAGACTTAATAAAGATCAACCTACACTTATAAAAACGGAAAAGCAATAAATTCATGTGTAGTTGGTAACAATATGTGTGTATGAAACTTCAGTAATTAGACGCGTCTCGTATCATTTTATATATTAATTTAAGACTTACCATTTTCTGGACGCCCAACTGGCTCTGGATATATTACAGCTGTATCACTTCTCTGTAGATATTCTTTAATATTGTCATCATCTTCAACAACAGCAGCTTTCGCTGATACGACGTCCGTATCGTCATCTGCTTGGCCTCCAGTCTTAACAACACGTTGCGGCGTATGTAAAATTAAAGCATTTGTATTTGGAATTTCTTCAGGAACAGCAACGATTTGTTTTTGTTTGATTATATCAGCCATTCTCATATCATCTATCGTACTATTAGGTAATTCGTTATGGTTGGTGTCAGGACTCATTGAAGATGCTGTAGCTGCTATTTCAGTCAAAATTGTATCATATTGTACGCCACCTTCATTATTGACATCCAATTCAACTGTAATAAAAAAAGAATGTTAAAAAAATTCAATATTTTTCCATCAAAAAATATTCTTGTTTATGTATATGTAGAGTGAAAAAAAAAATGGAATAGTGTGTGACGGGAGACATCACTAAACCTTTTGTCCGAATGCACAGAGGTCTGTCCTGAATCCTATTTGATTATGCGAGAACACGCATGTAAGAGACGTCCGAGGATAACTCGAGATTCGATACTACATTGAAGCGCTATGACACGAACTCAATCATATTTTGGTTCTTTTTTCACCTTATTAAAGCAAACAAACGTTTTCGTGTTGCAGATTAAATGAATGTGTGTTGCATTTCGGCTTCAATAAATGCACCAGCGGCTTGGATTAATCTAAATATATCTGTTAAGTAGATAAAATTTATATCCTTGAAAAGTTTATAAATCCTCAGCATAAGTATGAGCGTTTAGCAAGTCAAATGATAATATGTATATGAGATGAGAGGTTAGCCTTCCATTCCTCCTATAACTAGGAGGCGAAATAAGAAATAGTGGTTGCAAATATGACAGCAATGAATCAGTAGAAAAGCATAAATATGAAATATTGATGTGTGATTGTAAAAGAGAAGGACCGGTGAGTGTGTGTGTTACGTCTCATTCGCACCCAATTCCTATAAAAAAAAAGTATATTGCGGTGCTTCCCTTGGGTGCGTGCATCATGATATCCACATGAGTCTATAACCATAACTCATGCCGATCATCCTATAACTGCCTCTGCACCTACACCTACCAAAACCATCAAATTCTGGTGATAGCCAAGGCGCGCGCGATCAGAAAAATTTATGAATCCATGCTTGGGCACGGTCACGAATATCTTCTCGCATTTTTTTATTTTAATACGAAACGTAGGCAATTTCAAACAAAATGGATGAATAGATAGATAGAGTCTACATTAATAAACACGTAAATAAAAAATACATCATTTTTAAAAATCCAATCTCTTCCATTCCAGTGATAAAAATAATATAAACCTGCAGAGAGTCGGTGGTGTCAATTGCATTTTTATGTTTTATTTCCGCGAAGGGAAGAACAACACATAAATAAATTTCTCAGCCGATGAAAATACTCGGGAGTTTGATTACAACACTTTAATTCAATATCGAAGTATGCATAGAATTTATGCTCTTAAATACGCCGAAGCGTCTCAAACTTTTAATCAATTTTCGAACATGAAAAAGATTCTTTCGGGTATTCCTTATTCTTGGGGTTTGTAAAATGCTTTTAAACAGGAAGATAAAAAATGGAAGGAGAGATGTAGAACACGGAATGCATTACTTTAGAACAACTGTTTACATACAAATCAGTTGTGGATAGTTGTAAAACTTATTGGACAAATGTTGCTAAGTACAAAACTAAAATCATTACGATGCCGCCGATCTTACTATAACATTGCTAAACCATCCCTCTTCTTGGCACCGCAATAAATGTAATTATCATGTAAGGCGGTTTGTTTGTAGTCGGAGACCAATGTTTTTCTATCATGGAATATTTTTTATAGAACGATTGAAGTTAGGACTTAGAGACAGTTGGGGGATGCAGTGACACGAGCTCTGACACGGTGTCCACTCGCTGTAGAGTGCACTGGTCTGTAAAGAACAACGTCACCACAGTCAGTTGACATCCTCCACATACATTTAACATTCTCTATATAGATATAACACGCTTCAATACTCAATAAAAAATTATGACATTTTTCTTACCTTATACGATAATTTATTAATAAACTGTTCATTTATCTATAAATTAATATTATAAAATTAATAAAATTAATTTATTAATAAGAAGCATAGGGTAAGATAAAAAAAACAAGACATAATTTATTAATCAATAATTTGTGAAACGAAGGAGACAGGCGGAAGGAAGTCTCAATATGCTGGTCATCCTAAGCCGGACATGCTAAGAGATAACCGCGTCATCAATCAGAACTATCTTACACCGACCTCACATCAATTATTATACAGTATATAGCTCCTATCATATTTTAGTACGTAAAAAACATGATAAAAAAGGTGTTACTGGAAGCTAAATATATGAAGGTAGCAAAATACATTTTCCTTCAACCGAACTTAAGATATCTAACGATCATTTATCAATCCTTAACCTTTTAAAACAAAAGCAGATCCATGCCAAAACGACAAGGACGATAAATGTATTGTACCTAGCACAGCATGCGAAATTAATTGAGAAAAATGTATGTATCACCACCCCTCCAACGAACATTTTAAGCTCCCATCTTTTAATTTAATAAGTAAAGTTCATGTGGATTAATTCAATAACGTCATTGATCCCGATCCAGGATCTATCGCACTCTCCTACTCGTACTAAATACATTGCCAACACATTGCTGCTTGTCTACTTGCATTAATATGACATATAGGCGATAAGTAGATTAGGTCTCAGTTTTTAGGGTACTTTTATCGTATTAGCATTAATCATCAAATAACTTTTTTTCCAACACATATAACAAAAATTTTTCATCATAACATATTATATTTCGCAGATGTATAAAAGTAAAGAAGAAATGTTATCATGCCTTGAAAAAGAACATACCAAATATTATATTTATTAAACGTTTTTATTGTGATGGAAGCCGCTAATAATATTTTTGTAGAAAAGTTAAGGCCATTGTTCACATGTCCAGTGACCAGAAGTAGAAGGATGAAATATATCCTAAAGCAAGCAGTAAAGCAGAAAGCCGGTCCCAGAGCCAGGTAATTACTTTCCAGACAATACAATCAATTAATTACTAGTGACGGGCTCTGCAGGTCGTCGGGACGCGTGCTGATACCGACGCGACGCTAAAAACAACCCCAACAGTGTGTTCAACTACAACAACCAACAATAATATCAACGATTTTCCTCATATATAGAATTTCTTTCTCTCTTTCGCCTTCATCATTTATCTCTCTTTCACATTTTTCTTCCATTTCTAAATCTAATTTAATAACAATTAATCCTGACATATAAGTCTCCTTTTAAATTTTAATAAAACATAATCAGCAAAGAACAGGTCTGTGGGGTTCATAAAAATAAAAGAATAAAACGACCCGTATCTTCCGCAATTGAAGTAATCAACGGAGGTAAAGAAAAATATAATAGAGAAACACAATGACAGCTGCAGGTATGGAGACTAATAAGAACCAATTTAGCTTCTATTAGCTTCCCTGCCCGTATAAAGGAGATAAGGGCACCGTGATGCTCTTACTTAGATCAGATGACTGCCTCACCTCAATGACTCTATTTTCATATATATTTTTCACTCACTTTTTGGGGTAGATTTCAAGATATCAAAACTTTTAAAATGCAACAGTTACTTTAAATACGGGCTCCCTAATTCACTCAACCATTCCAAACAATATTAATCTAATAAAATGCACCTTATTTTTCGTTATAATTAGATTCATTATAGAAGAGAATAAAATAAAATATTTATTTTCATTTTATTTTAAATTAATCCCAGTATTTATTTAATTAATTTAGCAATTGAAAAAAATCACTGCAGTAATAAATAATTTTTATAGAGACCACAATCCCCTTTAGCGTTAGGGTTAATATGTAACAATAAGTAAAACTCTTTCAATATTTGAGTTAAAGAGTCGCATATCATATAAATCACAATTAAACATGTTGTTTGGAGGGTGGTGAGAAGAAACTAGTTTATGTTATATTATTATATATTATGGATGCAGTAATGGTCGAGTGGAGACGCGTGTATTGTCAAAAGCACGATTTCCCATCAATGCATCCTTTCGAAATGAATGAATGACCGGTGGTTGAATCGGAAAGAACTATATATGATGAATCACATTTTATTCAACAAAATACTAACAAACATACAAACAAAACTAACTTTTCCTACATAGTTTATATCGCACATTAAATTTTTTTTTATTGATTGAAAGAATATTTTAATATCCTATACAAGTACACGTCATTGCGTAAACAAAATTGTTATTCTTTTGGAAGCTTTGCAAAAATTAAACGAGGGGAGAAAAACATTGTTAGTACCTATTGAAGGTTTATAGAATAGGTGCACAATTAAAGAGTATTCTATGGCACGTGACTCGATAAACACTTCCTGAATACGCTCGGAAAAATCCTATAAGAGCATAAAAATGCAAACGAACAAATTGCCATTTGGGAAAATAAATTTTGAATTGTAATTTCAATCAATAAATCACATTCATGTGAAATGTTTGTCAAAGCAGGTGCTAGATGATTACATATATGCGATATATGCTATATACCTGCCAATAAAATGTGCTCTAGCTGGATGAATACATGAGAAGGTAAACATAGATTACCATATACATGAATCTCTGGCATTAATATTGAATTTAGTGTGTCGAAACGGCGTGCGGGCGACGTATGTCCAGTTAAGTGACGCGCACCCTATATCTGTATATGTAATGTGTACATGTATGTACCTCATGTTCGAAACGCTAAAGAGCAGACGTACACATATAGGTATAGGGGTGAGATGCACCCCTGCAGAACAAATCGTTGTATAACTGTGCCAGATCGACGAACGGTTTGCACACATCACGGCACGCGAGGGTCGGATTAATCTACATGTCTGATTGTTACTCAAACTAACACTCACTGCATTTAGTTTTGTTGCCCTTGCAAGAATAACCAACCATTCACACGTTTATAATCTATTATTATCATAAATGCATTACGTATGCATTCATCTATAATTAATCACATTTAAAAGAATAAAGATTGTGTATGCGACACATTAATAATAATTTTAATAAAAAACTATGATGCGTAATCATATAGGGAATAAAAAATTTGTTTTGCTCGATTGCGAATTGTCGATGATGTTCTACCATGGCCATTATTTATGATGAAAATATCAAAATATTTTAGAAAATTCATAAATTACGGAAGTTTTTAGATTAGAAACCATTTCAATCGGTCATTCAATAAATTGATTCAAATAAATAACGATGCGATCATTATTGTTCATATCCTTAATGAGTTTTTTATTGAAAAAGTTGATTTTATTAAGAAGTAATTTTGAAACTTTGCTATTATAATACATTGTTGTATCAAACGATAAAAATTAGAAAAAGCAAATCTTATTTGTTGAATTCATTAGTGAACAGTTGGCGAAAGGGTCGGTCGAATGGATGGTGTGGGAATCAGATCCCAAGTATAAATGAATCATTGTATTGGGATTTGTGGGGCACGTGCCTGAAGAATTAGATTCGTCTAGTCACGTGCGCTAAGGTGGCCGATTAGTGTAAACTTCAGTGACATCAATCAACGGTAAAGTGGAGATAACTAGAGAATTCACGGACTTCTTTCATGGTGATTTACTTCTGGCATGAATGTGGGGTAAGAGAACAAAATGAATAGAACAATATTTCACGAATGTTCAAGTAATATTTTATTATGTACTCATTACATTAGAGTACAAATAGAGAATGTGGTCATTATAGGCGAATAAAATGACCGAACTGTGCAATGGTTATATAGCAAAAAGATACGCGCACGTATATTATTCTTAGACGTAATTGTTAAGATGAAGCGCATTCAATACATGGCAAAAGGAAATGGAACTTCCAGCTCATTGCACGAGTGCTGATGACGTGTGACCGCGAATCATTGATCAACTTCTTCTTACAATGTATAGTGGAAGCACTATCAGATAATTCTTGGTCAGATAATTCACATAAATAAATGCATAGAGTAACTTACATTAAACTATAATATAAAGTTGATAATTTAATAGCAACCGCGTAATATCAGGTAATTAAAGAAGTAAAGCGTAAGTATGAGTAATAAATTATCAGAAGAAGAGAAGAATTGCTCATATATTTTATAGAGTACGCCATTAGAGTGTATAAATGTAACGAACGTAATCCGGTGAGCAATGCCCGGACAAAATAACAATGGGCAGCTAGAGGCGCCACATAAGTGTGATTCAAAAGTTGCCCAAGTTACCTCGAGCGGTGGTCACAATATACCTATTATATTAAATCAACGAGTAGCCAAGCCAAAGCAAGTGACTACGATGCTGAAAGCTTTTCAAAACAACATTGGCGAAAAGTTGGCCGGATACTCCGGTGCTGTATCATTATCACCTCGTAACGAACAATGGAAAGATGAAGAATGGCTTGAGAAAAAGAACTGCATTAGAACCACTTGCAATGGAGACACCCACGGAAGTGCGTCTCCTAGCTAGGAAATGGGGTTACGGTTTGATGTTTTCGAAATATGGTTTCGTTCCATTACATTAAATTATATATCTCTTTCTCGGCACCGGGAAACAATACATTTTTTACGTATTAGAAGCGGCCAAAAAAAATAAATGTGTAACTTGGTGCGGTGTTGCGTTACTTTTACTCATTCCACCATTTTCACAACAACCAAAGAAAAAAGAATGTTGTTTTCGTTTGCTTTATCCTATCTTATTGTTAACATTAGAATCTTCCCTAAATGTCTTTTGCACTATAGATATAAATGTGAGTCAACTATTAGGCGATTATAATGGTTGATAACTTGCAGAAGACTACGAAATTGATGAAACCAAGAACAACCCTTCATCCCTTATATCAGATCCGGTTGTGGGAACTTGTCGAAGTACAAACATAGTTGACTTGGAAAGAGGGGACATCCGTTTGCAGACCACACAGATCACGGCAGTTGTGGTCAGAGTAGCAAGACACTCTTAAGATAAATAACGATATCTATCCTTCCACCCCGTCCCAAGACACACTAATGACCCAAACAACTAGCAACTGCTAGGAAATGTCCCTAGATATACGTGACACAGCCTCTGCTCTGATGACAGCAGTCACGATAACCAACCAAGATAATAAAAATCATAATTTTATGGCATCTCTTATAAAAACTACAAAATATACTAAAACTAAATATTAGTTCAACTTTCAGAAATAATAATATAAGAAAAGAAAACAAATTACTAAGAAATACATTTCTCTTCATCTTTCATATAAAAACAGAGAAATCTTTATCGTTCATCAATGATGATTATGTAAATGGTTGATAATAATTTATTGCAAAATATTTTATCTGAAGTAATTTATATGAAAAGTGAATCGACAAATGATAATTACGAATGTGTTTTGATATATGTATGTATGTATCTTTTTATTTTTAGCTGAAATGGATAAAATGTTTCTTATAGCTTCAGCCTAATATATCGGCAAAATATCAAACATTAGTGCTCACGAGTAAACCAGGCAGCAGCTATGAGATTTTCATCAAGTATGCAAATGAAGGGGAAAATTACTTTTCCTATATAATCGTCATTATTTCGACATTGACATCAGAACCCGCGTGTGATCACATATTGCTGTTTTTCTCGCCGCCTGCCCAAACCCATCATGATGATACTCGCTGCGCGTATTATCCTCGTACACTCTTCAACAAACATTTTCGCTAAACTAAAACGTACCATAAATCACGACGTCACATAAAGTGCACATGTATTTCACCAAAATTGCATTCGTATTAATTATAACGTAACAAGATTTTGATTTGGTTGCAAATTACAACATTCTCAATTATATTGTCAATTTAATTGAGTCAAAAAGAATTTTGTTTAGGACTATACATATCGTATGAAATACCAATACAGATATGATGAGAGGGAGGTACAGATCGGCACAATCTGTTGCATCCTCAGTGTTTACCTAATGGAGCCAAAACAGGATCGTTGCGCGGCATTTATGTAGCCTTTTTTTTAAATTTCGGGTCGTGGTATTTAGCTAGCGATTTAATTAGACCTGACGACTGCCATTAGGAAACATACTGTTTGTTCACAGCAGTCACCAATTAAAAACAATTTTTTTACAACTCCAGATGAAAATTATTTGATTGCACACCACGAATGATATTAATTTTCATGTGCAATATGAATGATATAGAGAAAATGTAAAAGCTTTTGATGAGAATGACTAGAAATGTCATACTAAAATAAAGATTTTATTTACGCAAGATATATTGTGTGTGGATGGGCGTGTTTCAAAAACTCATTTGACCACCGCTTTGTTTACTTTCTAAACGGGGTGGTAGGTCAAAAAGAGCTTAAAACCTGCTTCTTTCATTAACATGAACCGCCACCAAACGTTCAATAACCTGCTTTCATATCCTGCTGTTACTGCTGAAGCTCTGTGTTCAAACGCATTATATAGCATGGTCACTATTACTTACTACAACCCCATTATGTCAACATAAAACATTGCTAAAAAATGAAAGAAAAAGGAAGTGGCAGTAACAGTAAAAAGTTACATAAAAATATCCACAACTTTTATCATATTATTGGGAGCATACAAATCAATTTAGATCGGATATAGATGGTATATAAAAGGCAACGAAAAAATATGCAATAGGTTTGTTTCGAATACATTATGATCGGATACATAATGCGAAGATAAGGATAATAAAAAGAAATAGATAAAGTGCGATTCGGATTTTATCGCACAACATTCGCATATATTAAAAGACATGTTAGACGTTTGATAAAAGCACAGCACGCGCATCTCTTTTTTATATTTAACTGTTAATAAACGTAAATGTAATATTGCCCTAGCTAGCTTGTATGCATCATGCAAATATCGGAGTGAAGTACCATGTTTTAATATTTAATAATAAAGAAGCAAAGTATTAGCTAAAATGGACAGACGTCTGTAAAACATGTCATATATTTCTCAACTTTATGAAAGATATGTAATACAAATCTCAATGTCAACACAAGTAATATATTTGTAAAAGCAAAAATATGCATAACAACATGAAATTCACCAGGCTATATACTCAACTAGCGCGTTATGAATAAAACACTCAAAATATGTACTAAAATCTCAACAAAACAGGTATGTGTGTTTGTTGCTAGTTTTAAAGTTCTTCACTGACATGTAAACAACGTGCATGTGTATAGTTTATACGTTGCATTAAAGTATGATGATGTACAACAGAAAATAAAAATAAAACAAAATTAGGAGAGTGGGTAAAACATGCAAAATAAAGGCTCTATTCATTAAAGTCCCTCTGTGTATATAATAGAGCTTGTATTACACACCTCTGTTAAAAATAACATCGCATTTATCTCAATAAGCCATGTGTGATGCAGTCCAACATATCTAAACCATAATTACACGTGGTCATTTTAATTACAAAACAAAAAGCCGTAGCTAAATAAAAAATATATACATATAAAAAATTCACACACAGAGCCACCGGCTCACGGCTAATCTGCTCCTCTCTGACGAGGCTGCTGCTTTTTAATCGACAACCAGTGAAAACATCACACATCAAACGAAACCAAAATTACAACACTAGTTTCCCAGACTGTCTCATTTTCCTGATTTTTTCTATACACACATTCATATACGGTCTTCGTATTCCAATTTTCCCTAAAAAATATATATATTTTTTTTTTTGCTTCGAACATTTTACTGATGGTTGTGTGTTGCATAATTGCCATGAAACTAGCAATCTGATTGAATTATAATAAATTAGATATTCAGAAGGACAAATTGAAAATAAATTCTAAATGTTTTTTTTTTATCGTCAGTGGTTTGGCTCAGATCAATGAATAAATTTGTTTTAGTGATCGCTTCTCTCTCGCAAAAGATTTTTAACTAAAGCCAAAAACGGCGGCAAGATAATCAATAATTTCACTTTATCATGCATGCAAAATTAATTCAAAATTGCTTGTCGCATAACATAACATAGCAAACTATAAAAAGAAAAAAATATTATGTATATGCAAACATACATAGAGGAGGTGGAGGTGGATGGACAAAAAAACATTTACAACTAGTAGTTGTATACAAATATTTATACAAAATCCTAAACAAAATGGAACAAAAGAATTTGTTGAGTTTAAATTAAGTTTTAATTTAATAATAAATATGTTTTTGTTTAATGGAAATAATGATTAACTCTAGGGGTTGAAATAAACGAGCTAAATGGTAGTAATAATACGCGTATGAGTTGGATCACACAGGTCTTATTAAAGGCGCACACGATGGCAATATAAAAGCTTTGTGGCCGTTCATTTTAGTATAATCAGAAATTAATATGAAATTCGCTCATGTATATGCAATTACAGACCGGATGTTTTCAGACAAGTGTATGTAGGTGTATCCGAGGCTCAGTAAACATTATTGAATGTTCGCTGCAGGCAATTTGCGTATCATTTTCAAAATATTAATTCAAATTTTGATTGTTTTTCAATGATGATTGGTAATGTAAATATTGGTGAGTGTTTGTTTATAAGGTAAGCTAGAAGAGCATAAAGTATGCGAAGCATGGGTAAGTGTAAATAACTACGATTTGTAAATGTCCAGCTTAAAACAAATGTCGCCTGGAATGGGGAATGTGCAAAGATTGAGAACGCGCCGAGGAAAAAATGCATACTATTTCTTGGTCGCTAGAGAAGAAGACAATTTTCTGTTCCATTTGCTGCGTCAGTTATACGGCATTGTCCAGGGTTGGGACAAATACCCGGTTTAGGTGGCTAATTAGACTCAATAATAATTAACGGGCTAGAATAAATCAAGAAAAAGAATCTCGCTCTAAAAGTTTTAATTTAAGCGCGGGGATTTTTTTGTTGTCGGCAATGTCTTTTTTCTTCTCATTCCTCTACCAATGGTGTTTGGCGTGGATTTATCGAAAGCAATTTAAAATATATTTGCTGCAGTATAATATTACTTGAGATGGGCGATAGAAGCTTCTTTTGCCATTTGCGCAACACACACTGCAGAAAAAAAACGATACCTTTAAACTTTAAAAAACGAGGGTGACGTTTACGCTTTACGAAATGATAAACGCAAGAGCACGCGAACTCTGAGATTGTTGATGTTATCGGTAAACTATCCCAATTCAGCAAACAGGCGCCTTAAATTGCGATACACGACTTTAGTGTCTACAATTCCCTATAGAAACCCACTAACATGTAAAAAATTAAAAGAAAATTTACGTTGTGATAGAATAGTATACATTTTACTTCAGCTTCAGGTGAGTGAAAATTCGAGACATGCATAAAGCTCGTAAAAGTATCGTGCATTTTTTTATAATCCTGTTTCCCTCAACTAAATATAATTTTACGACTTTTAAATGTTCTATGCAACAAAATTTTTATACAAAGAGTATATTCACGATGAATTTTTTCTTCACGTTGCCTTTTCTAATAAATGTTAAAATCGTTGAGTTTATAAATCAAATCTTTTAAAAATATAAACCTCTACATAAGTACGTGAAAATAATCAAATAGTTTGTTCTTATTATGATGATTGTCTGCAGTGAAAGAACCCTGAATGACCCCATAGCTTCCTCCGTTCGTTATCAAGGCTTCCTGCCATGCACCGGTTGCATTTTCGTGGGCGTATGTTAATGAATAAGTTCTTAGTTTACCGCCACAAGTTATCTATCATAACGTTGAAATGATTGTTGTTTGTTATACCCAAACCCACCCACTCGTATCAACTCAGCCTGCCTGCTATCCGGAGAGATAAGAAAGTGTTTGTGTTAATTTGCCGGAGAAATTTTTTGTTAGTTGCGTAAAATATGAAGAAAGATGAGAGGCTTTAAGGTGTGTTTCTGTGATTAATTTTCCATTTTCTCGAGTACGCATCTGTCGCTTGTTCACGACAGCTTTTCGAGTCAACACACAAAAAGTAATTGTTTCGTAGAAAGAGCTTCTAATGGCAGAACAATGGCATAGCATAAACGAATTGCAAAAAGTCGTATAAGTTCAACTTTCGCTTTTGCCATTTGGTTGGTTCAACACCTGCTTCTAAGCTCCTATGAAGGATTGGTCACGAATTTCTGCGAGACGCCCACCTGATACAGGTACGAAGCTCAGGTAGAAATTTTCTCATTGGTGAAAGCTCGAAAATTTTCTTTCATGCGCGCTTCTATTACCTGAAACTTGCAGGTGCGCACTCGATCCGCGAGCTCCTCCTTGTATCGATCCTGCAGGTGAAAGCTTTTCGATTGGTTGAAATAAAGCTGTCGACGTTAATTTTATCTACATCGGTTTCAATTAAATGATTTTTGGATTAATGATTAGGGGAGGTATGAGACTCCCACCTTACGTAAGCACATGTGACATTTGCACGGGAAATAAGGGCGAAAGCTGAGTCATACGTTGAGGGTGCTTGTCGTTAGAAATGGCCGCATTGTCCGCGTGATTCACCCAGGATGTGCGCGCATAATGTACCGTGGATGCACCTATTTGTTACCCCCTAAAGACGAATTGTTTTGTTTTGTTGTTTAGACGACCGTCGTTCTGTCGACCATTACAATATGATGAGTATCGTCACGGTACCTTAGCACAGTTACAGCCTCCATGTAGTCCTTTATCATTGTTTATCATCTATAGGCCACATTCTGAGCTAAAATTCTTAAGTGAGCAATAAACCTTCACATTGTTTTTTCAACTACTTTTTTTAAGGTTCGTTTCACACGTGTCTTATTTTGATTGCTAGAAGACCTAGTTAGAAAAGTTGTAAAAATGCCTTCATCATACAAAAAAGTCTATGCTGTTTGACATAAACATATAAACAACTTTATAGAATCATTTAGGATTGTATATTTAACAAACTATATGAATTTATGCACGTGAACTAACAAAATAAGAGGCTTTAATGCCATAAAAGTGTGGAACGAAACAAGCCCCCACTGCCTCTAGGGTATTGTCAGTTATTTTGCTTCCTTGGAGTGAAGGAAGAAGTATACACGTGCGTTTGCTACTATATACATACATACTCGTATATAAATGAAACAATTCCTTCGACTCATCTTGGTTAGTTTTCAAATAAAATATGCACTTAATTTCAAGCAGCTTGTTTGAAACGTAATACAGATGAGGATAATAGAACCTGCTCTTTGTATGCACAGTAGATCTCATTCTGTTTCAATACCCCGTTTGCTGGTGTTTGTTTTCTCCCACACCCCGCCAAACTCATAACGCACGATACAAACTTATTCATTCAGTTCGGCTTTTCAACAGAGAAGAAGAATATTGTCTGAGAAGAAATGTAGTACATGTTTGGAAAAAGAGGAAAAAGAAGAAACAACTCGAAGAAGTGAATCCCTTTGTGAGACGTCCGCATGTTTTACTAAATAAACGACAAGACTGTTAAATATTATTAAATTAAGAAGAAAAGGCGTCTTACTGAAGCGGAAACTTCGAAGCAGGCGACTGAAAATTTCACTTCAACTATGAGAAACGAATTAATAAACGCGCGCGTCTAATACTTTCCCGGTGTTGGTGCAGAAAAACGTGATTTTTTCTACCATCTTTCGTAAATATATTACTACGGGATAAATATAAAGACGATAAAATTTCTCGCACAAACAAATATATATAGATATATACCACAGCTATTTCTTTCATTTCCAATAAATCTTGAACATCACCTGAAAAGTAGCGTAATATTTTTCAAGATCCCAAGCCACATGTGCTATCTTCTTGATATGTCGTCCCATATGGTTTGTTTATTTAGTTTTTATACTCTTTGCGACGTGCAGGCAATCCCATGAGACCGTATACCTACTTGCTACAGATTTACCTATTCATAAGCTGAGATACACCACGTATGCTTTCAGATACTCACTCGCACATTATACATAAATATTTCTTATGAATGTATACAGATAAAAAAACTGAATATAAAGTGAGAAAAAAGAAATTCTCCTTTCGTTTAAGAGTCTGCCATGAGAAATACAGAAAATGTTGGCAAAAAAGCTATGTGTTGAGTTAAGTAGCGTGCAGTGTTATCCCACCATTCGCTATTATATAAAGTAGCAACATTGAGATGATACTTGTATTGGCCGCATTCCAACAGGCTGCATTCGCTTCAACCGAACTATAGCCCCGGAGAACATTGTAATGTCAAGAAATTTGTTTTCCAAATATTTTATTATTTCATACGCCAGTATCGTTCTCTTTCGGATTTAAAAAAAATTAATGCTCCTATAAACTAACTAGAAAATTATGTTATGATGTTGTGTATATTGTGTATATGTGTGTAAGCGCGCTCTTTCATTATGCTTGCTTGCTTGCTTTGCAATCGTACCGCAGACATTGCTAAGAGCCAAAAATTCTAATTAAAATGAATAAATCTATCCGATCAAAGCATTAAATGTTTCTAGAAATATCGAATTCCCTTAATAAACAACATCGTTTCATATAACTTTGCTCTTGCATTAAATGAACAAGTGCAATAGGAATATGAATTTGTATTCTTATCAACAATATATGTAATTGCTTTGACATAAAATATTTTTTCTTTGCTTTTGGTTGTAGTCGGAAAAAGTAGTTTGTAATAGTAGAAAAGGAATGATTGTTGACATTTCTATTAGAGTGTGTCTCGTTCAGAACGGGCGGCGGTCATCAATTAGTGCTCTCAGCCGAATCGCTGCTCGGAACAAATCACTAAAGTTTGTAGAGGATAGAACACGGAGTGATCCCTAAAACTAATGCTGTCTAATTGACAGGTTGTGTTCGATCGCAATGTTACACGGATATAGGTAATTAATGTCAGAACCCGTGTTCCTGGAACGACATTGGCCCCGTATTAAAGTCGGTCTCGCGTTACATTACATGTATTTAGTTGAAAGCAACCACTATCAGCAATGTTATAGCACTAATACGAAATTAATTACAAAAATCTTTATCCATATTGATGGATGAAACAGTTCATAAACCAACTTACTTACTAGTAAATCTGTACTTACAATGTTAGGTGAAGAACCTCCTTACAAATAACCTCTCAATAAGTGAACGTTAAACCAGATCATAAAACAGCGCTAACCGCATTCTTCAGAAGTTTATAACCGGTGTAGCGCAACGACGCGCGTCTTCAATCGTCGGTTAATGCTTGGACGGCGTCGCTTTTGATAAATCTACCCATTATACACATGCCACTATATAACCAGCTATGATGAAAGATGGACGAACGAAAAATCTCACTAAACACTCGAAACAAGAAGCAACTAATCGGTGTGTGAAATAAATGTATGACGAAAGGGTTTCTTTAATAAACAAAAAGTATTTCAAGATGAAGGATGAATGATGTTGTAGAACGTATAAAGTGGAATAAAGAAAAAATATGCGACGGATGGAAAACTTCCCTATACAATTAAATTTTAATTGGGGATTGTATTTTTGTTTGGAAAGTTGTAATGAAATAATAATAATATGATATAAGAGAAGATTCGCGCGTAGTATTTATTTATGACGGTTTGAAATGCGATTTGAAAACGGCGGCTGTGGCGAACGGGTTCATTTCCTTGCCATTCCAACCCCTCGAAAAAGTTGCAAAGCGCGCTCCTCGCCAACCATCTTTTATGCCACAAGGTAATTTTACAAGTAATTAGAGGCAATTACACCATGTCATTATCCAGCATTGCACAGAAATATATCTTCCGACTTGCAAAACTTTCGCAGCGAGATGCGGAAAGGAAAATATTATCTTATGTTCATGTATACATACAGAATGGATAAAGTTTGCTCTTTTAAAATCTATTTCATGTATCATCATCGCGAAGCGTTACCTTAATTGTATAAGTTTAATGAAATAAAATATATATTAAAATAACTGCAAATAGTCAAATAAAAAAAAACGGAAAAAAGAAAAAGAGCTCATTTAGTTAATGCCATGTCATGTATAATGAAAGTATTATACTTCAATTTAGTTCGCTGTCGTTGACATGCATTTTCCAGCCACTACCTTATTTCAATTCCGATGTTTTAACTTTAAATTGCGACAAACAATTTTTGTTTTAAAGCAAAAGAGGCAAAGAAGAAAAAAATATATGTCATTTTTCTATTCGCTTTTTCTTACAAACTCGAGCAAAGTTATTAATACGGACTAACTGGTTATGTCAAAGCCAAACATTGGAGTCGTTAAGCGTTGCGGCGTCCTGAACAGCTCGCTGGAATACTGATGAGGAAAGCAGAACAGCTCTGATTGATATGGGCCGAGAATGATAATAAGTGCAGATTAAAGAAGCCGATGTTTATTATTGATCGCGCGCGCACAACTTATACCAGCAGCAGCAACAACAACAACACGGCAACGCTCGCTAATTGCGGCTACGAAAGAAACAATGTTTTCAATTAATGACGCGCGCGGAAGGAAGCGACCAGGAAAAGGATCATAAAACGCGAGTGCGCTCTCTTCATTTTCTGGTATTTCTTTATGTATACATTTTTTTCTCCTTCAGAAAGATGAAGAAAGTAGAGAAATGGAAGACTATGCCGTTTAATTTACGTTTAAAATTGAAAAATATTAAGAGCGTCATTTTAATTAAAAGAAGCGCAATACGCGAAGCGGCTCCGGATGGTTATAGGTGCAATGTAGGCTTTGAGCCATCCCGCAAAAACTTTTGCAATTCGGTGAGGTTAACAGCGGGAAGAAATCATTTGTGAAACGACATTCATAGATGCTTGTCGAGCATTTTCCACTCGACATCATTAATTGAAATCTGACTTTAGGTAATTTCCTTTACAGCGGCCCATTAACTATGGACTTTTTCATTTTACATCAAAACTCATTAGACATGTGTTCCCTTTTTCATTTCAAGCAACACATGCACCTTAAAGTTCGCAAGAAAAAGCACATTCTAAATTCTAATGAAAGATAAATGAATAAATTCGTTTACGATATAAATGCAATGACTTATAAAAGCATTTGTCATGAGCGCGCGCGCGATAGTAGAAGAGAAAAGATATCGTTTGTGCTATATTGCTCCACCTAAAGACTGCACATCATCAGCCTAATCCAATATCAGAATCATTTATCTTCATTTACAGACTCCTTCATTAACTAAACTTTTAAAACGATTCGCAGGTCTGTCTTCCGTTTTGTATTGACTCGCGGGTTGGTGATACATTGGAGTTGTCAGTCGCAGTCAAATGTATTCAGTTCATACCACATTAAATGAAATGAGGATTGGAATAAGATGTATGCTACTTTACCAGTATTTCTCAAGATGATGGATGGAATAGTTAACTTTACACTAAATGTTTTGCTTGAAACATACCTGCAACAAAACAAAAACAAGTTAGAATTGATATTTAAAATAGAGCACAAATATAAATTTATCATCTCATTTCACATTCCACTTCATCTTTTCTCAACTCTATACACGCTCATATATAATATAAAACTACAAATAAACGATAAAGTTCTATGTTAATAAAATTATATCATCGTGTATTTTGTATATTAACAATTTTCTCGAAATTTTATTAAAAATAATATTTTATTAGAATATAATTTCTGGAAACGCATATATAAAATAATCACGTCATCAAAACATCTGTTTATATATTTACAATAATATGATTCGGGTCAAGGAGAAATTAAAAATATATCGTAGAGTATATCAACCCAGGTTATGCTTAAAAATTCACAATGAAAATATTCGATTATTAATTGTTCTGGTCTATTTTTCCAAATGAACAAACAAATTCTCGTTTATATACAATTTAGTTGCGTTATCTATTTAGAATATTGAAAGAGATGTCTGCATATAGATGAAAATATTAAGTTCTCTTTTTATGTATTTTTTTGTCCTTTCATAATAAATACATATTTGCTACCTTTTTTACCAATCAGTCCTGTTTTTTGATAACAGAATAAAAATGCGTATATTTTTTTTGTGAAGTAAACCGATTCAGTTATGCTAATAAGCCCATAAAAAGCGAATTATAAACACTGTAAAAATATTCACCGACTATTCACTCACTAATTTGCATATGATTTTCTTGAAAAAAAAATTACAAAATAAAAGCAGAGGCCTAGGTTATTCGTGCATTGGCCATTTGCATAATGATGGTATTATGAGTAACTTTTATCACTTCGTTCATTTTTTTCTCTTCTTTTCAAGTATACAGGACTCTTCTGCTTAAGATTTTATTATTTCTTGAGCGTGCACCTTCAACAATTTCAACTCTCTTGACAATTTAATTAAAAGGGATGAGATGACATCGTTGTATAATCTGAGGTTTCCATAATTAAAACGAAAATGAGGAAGATATAATAAAAAAAGTTTGTATAGGAGTAACAGCTGAAGAAAAGAGAAAAGATTCCTTTTGTAGAAATAACCACGGTATAATAAATATTGCATTTTTGAATTGTATTTAAATTAAAAAGTTGAATACACTTCATTTCATATCGGGAAACGAGGTAAAAATAAAGCAATTTCTAAGACAAGGCTTAATGGAAAAGTGAAGAAAAAAAATTGAAGGAACCGTAAAATGGAAAGTCAAATAAAAGCTCCAGATGGAAATAATGGATCGTCTTAACGATACCTAAGGCGAATAAAGTTAGCTTTTAATACAAAATTGCAGCAGGTTTTATAAAAGTTTTTAGCTCGATATAAATATATACATAACTGGTCCTTTTAATATCATGAAGGTAAATGTGCAAACTGCGTCCCGTTTTCCTTCAAGCACATTTCATATTTACACCTTTATTTAATAGCTGAAGGGTGATATTAAGCGTGCAGGCAATTTCCCTTTGCTTTTTATAGCAATTATGAAATTTTTGTTCAAATTAAGGAAGGAGGTTATAAATTAACAAGTTGTTATATTAAGAGTTAAGAAAAACAATTCAACTCGCATAAAATGCCAATCGAATGAATCGATAAGATCAACGAAAGGTCAGTAGAAGTGCGAGTGGAAGGCGAAAAACAGCATTTGTAGGTTCTCCCTGGGGTGGTTCAGGTTACAATGAATAAGTCAACGAAGCAAGGAAAGATCTAAATTGCATTTTATACGTGTGTCAAGGATAAAAAAATATTATGATTTATTATACCCCTTGAGGATGGCCTTTTGTTTCGTTTGTGTTGGATAATCAGGAAATACAATTAGGTAGATAAATGTAAAAACGAGGAATAATTAAAGACTACAAAGCTCCAAATTCATCATATTAAAAATAAGCGTTAAAATCGCGATGGAAACGAAAGAAAAACAAAAGGGGGTTCGGGCGCTATGTGAAGGGTTGTCAGTTGCGCTTCTGAATCAGCGCGAACAAAAACAATGAAAAGTCTCATTGTTTCGGGGCACCGCGGCGCTACGAGAGAAACTCCTTCGATAATCACTCATTCTGATGAGCCGTTTGATCGCAGCTCCAGCATGCAACCCCACACAAGAGAAAACTCCACGCCATTTAACAGCGTTCATTTCCCTGTATAAAATGTTTGTTGATGCCGCATAGAAGGTGTCGTCATAAAATACTATAGCGTACAATTTTTTTTTTGTTTTCGTATTTATTTTTTGTTGTTCTCCTACTCCATCTCATTCTCATCACATACAACAACAGCCCAACCACTTCCAATTCGTGAGAGCTGATCTAAAAAATAATGCGCGAGCGCTCGCGCTACTTGCGTTCATATGGCGAACATAAAAAAATGAAATAAAATTAAAAAGCTACAACAGACACCGTGAATGAGCGATATGAGAGAATAACCTAAATAACCTTCAAATCCAGATGTTGGTTACAAAAACAAGTGGTAAAAGTACACACACATAGATGTGTGTCTGTATAAATGTCGTCATGGACGCAAATGCATCAAATAAAAACGTTTCGGTGTTTGGAAGATAAATACAACACATGTCCACCCGTTCGTCCTTCGCTTCTCATCATAATAATGTAATTACCTCAAACTTTTTCCACCACATATATCAAAACATTCTCATACAGTTTTTCTTCACCTGCCACTGTAATATACTAAATGAAAACGAGAGAAAAACCATTTAATATTTTTTCCATCTCTCTAGAATGAACACACATGCATATTCATTTCTCGTTGTTTAATTATACTTGTCTCACGGCCTACGATAAAAAAAGGTCAATCACACGCATTGAAGATGGTTTCGTCATCATCAACAATATGGCCTCACTTTAAATTAATTACCAAGATGTTTTAATGTTACTTCTTAATTACATTCAAAGATAAAATTTCATTTAAAGACAAACAAACTAATGAAAAACAGTGGCAATCGTCCGACGAATCATTTAATAAAAAGATTGACTTGACCATTTATGGTCGAGAAATTGCAACACAAAACTCTCCAAAAAAGAAATACTACTCCTTGCTATCGAATTTTCCGGTTGATAAGAGGTGAAGAAACAAATGGTTGTTCAACCAAAGAATTGTTACTGTTCCTAGTCGTTGTTGTCTATTATTTTTTGTTTCTAGATTGCATACAAAAAATGTTGATACTCAGAAATAGAAAAAAGAAGTTGCAGAAGAGAATGATGGCACAAATAGAACAATATACAAAAGAACCCTCTGTTAGACATCCATAAATGTATTGGAACATGACTATTTCCTTTCGAAGACATAAAATATTTTTTGGTAATAAAAACAACCTTGAATGTTGTATATTTCCTAATTTGAAAGCATCCCTTGTATATATATATATATATTCTTATACCTGTTGTGTTGAAACATTTGGCGATGTTATATTGCCACGTGTTTTCCCCTTTTTTTACAATCTAACGGAAAGAAAATTGTAATTTGAGTGGCATTTGAAACCATTCCCAGTCTATTTTATAGGTAAATGAATAATGTGTGCAAACAAAACAAAACTCTACCATCTGTCAGAATGTTCATTCATCATTCCTCTCTTCATCTCTCACGTTCGACAAACTTTTGATAACGGTTGAAGTATTACAGCTCGAAATGTCAATCTCACCTCCGTTCAAGTTCAAAATCACATGTATAAAAGTAAAAAATATGTTCAAATAACATTCTTTTCTCTATCTGAAAATATATCTTAAAACAACACCCCCATTAAGCGAGATTCAATTTCATCGTTTAAAAAAATTCCCAACACCCACCAGTATTTTATTTTTATGTTCAAAATAGATATTAAGTTTTTTTTTAGTGTGATATGTATTCCCTATAGAAAAAAATAATAATTTACAATCGATAGGAGCTTGTAAGCATAATTTATCAGAGGGTGGAAATAATAAAGAAAAAAATTGTAATCTGATTTATAGTATTTTTTCTTTGAACGGTGATATTATACAAGCAAAGAATCGAGAACGGAAATCAAATTACGTATGCATTTCCCTTATATTATGTCTTCTTATCTGCGGTTCTTTATGTACCTCTATCGGTGGCGTGTAAAAGAGTATCGATGCCGCTCCCGGGACGGGAAAACCGTTTACCGGTTCGCTTACCGCTTATTTTAGTGTTTTGCTAAAGGTGTAGATAGATTGAGAGCTTAGCTTTAAAGCGATCATAAATTGCGATATCCGATTTACTAAACATGTTATGATAGCATAAAATATAATATAAACCAACCGACAACAGCGACAACAAAAATACCTATTTGAGCAAATCAGAATGCCAAGCTCAGTAATTAAATTTATGAAATGTATTTCAAATGATGAATTGTTCAATACAACTAGATGTAATTGGTTTTTATACAATTCTATAATGAAAAATAGTAAAATTTAATGAAGAATAATATTGGAACAAACGTGCTGTTACTATGATTCTAACAATATGTAGTTTTGAATTTTATTGTATCTAATAAAGGTTACTTTTATAATCTTTTGTGTCCATGTAAAGTAAAATATGAAAACGTTTACGATGGGTTTTTACAGTACAGATGTTACCAGATGTTTCGTAGATTCTAAGTTAACCAGGATACCTCAATATTACAGTGAAAAAAAGGTATATAATACTATAAAATATTATATGACAATATTCTATTGTTAATTATTTTCTAAATGACAATTTACAAACATTCTTCTTTTTCACATTATTTTTAACACCTTCGAAAGAAACTGACATCAGTTATTTTAACTTTTTTTTATGTCGGCGCGTAGACAGCAAGCAAATAATGTCGTTTAAAATAACATGCAAAGTGACGAGAGTAGGTAAAACAAATGTTAATTAGTTTTGTTCAACAACATCAACGTGGGAGGGTTTCTTTCCATTACAAGGATTCTATGGTCATTTCCTGTGCAAGAAATCCCAAAAATGCAATAATTTAGTAAGTCATTGACATATTTTTATAAATGGTTTCAATTTCATTTTCTAACTGATATGTGATTCAAAATGGAGAACTTATATAGGTATATAACAGGTAGATTAGAACACGCCTACACCTGTTTGAATGGCAACAGGTGGTTCTTAGGTGAAACAGGTGGAAAGGTGTAGGTGGTGATAAAGCACCCTCATTAAAATCGTGCAATACGGTTGGGAGTGAGTAGGTAGAAGAAATTCCTATTATGATGCGTGTCGAATTGGCTGCATTTTTCAACTAAGGGCACAAATATTTTCTGTCAGGTTGATTGGTAAAGGTTTTTTTTGTAACTAAAGGAGGGTGAGGATAAAGCCCACATAAAAGGTGGACAAGCCTGAGTGATGTCTGAGGACAAAGGGAGCGACACAATGACTGCCATAAAGGTCCGAATACCTACTTTTATAAAGCGAAGCATGATAAATATTATTTTAGAAACTTTCAGAACTAACTTATGCCATATAAAAATGCACAAACACGATTCGGAGAAGAAAGGACCGTCCGAGATAATGTTATTGTGATGTCCACTTCTTTCCGAGTTCTTTGTTGTACAAGTGTTTTCAACGGAAATAATTCATTTCTATATGGCTGCTGCATACAATAATATGATATCAATATTCAAATTTTAAGTTTACCTTTTGGTCATTCACTCCGCTTATCATACCAAAACATAACCATTATGGTAATAATACGAAGGATACACCTGATAGTGAAATATCAACAATCCCTTAATCAACATTTGCTGCCCCTAATGTACGCGAAGGGTCAAGCGTGAAAAGCACAATCATCTAGTGCAGGATTTTCTCAAGAGGTGGGAAATAAGTTTTGGATTTAAGAGAAATACATTACACCTTCAGGAATTGCAGGGTCAGTAGAATCTTGCAGGTCACCAACTTACTAAGTAATTTCATCTGATATACAACCCCATGGAGATTAGCTGCATTAACTAATTTAAGGAATATTACTAAATCAAAACAAATAGCCCTTAAATAATTAGATTTTATGTGAAGCTGCCATAAGCAATAAATAAATATGTTCCAACATTTTCGTGTTAAAGGTGAACTATAAAAAATAGGCCTGAAATTAATGGATCCAAGACGACAGTCGTTTTTTCTTCTTTCTGGTCTCTTTCATTCCTTTCTAAACCGATAATTAATTTGAAGGCACTACAGAAAAACAACTCATCCATTAAGGCAGTAATATGAAGACTAACACACACATTCACATACGCAGCCATTAACACAAGTTGTAGAGAGAAATCCCTTGATATTTGATAGCAACATGTGTCATCATACGTAAAGCATAATACTCTGTTTGTCTATATACGAAGAAAAAATATTTGACCTGTCTGCAAACAAACTTTTAAGATATTTTCTCGTTTAGATTTTTTCCAATTAAATAACTAAAAGAAGTCTTCACTAAATTTCTAACCATGCATGCCATTGTAATTAAGATGCGATGATATATAAAAAAAAATTATAAATGATCGTATACACCCGCTGAGAATGAAGAGAAAACGAAATAAAACTTTCATAGAAACACATGTGTCAAGTCAATGTTGGAGGTAAGTGAGGTTGTTATTGGGCGAAAAGTTCAAAGGTCACAACCACCACGACGGCATCTGCAGGTGGTTAATTCTCACAGTCATTCATTACTAAAACCCCTCAATGTTTTCCCTCATCCCTCAACATGTATCACATTGCTGTTGAATTTTTTATTTATATCTCTTCGTTGGTATTTTAAAACGTGTAAAGTTGTCATCATTATCATCACATCATATCGTGGGATTGAATTTGATTGTGATGTAAAAGCTTAGTGTGAGGATTACACGTGATGTGTCAAAGTAGATTAGTAGCGTTATTGTATTTTCGAAATATGAAAATATTTCGTGTGGATGAATTAACCTATTATATTGTAATACTTTAGCAAATTGTGTTGGGGCAAATCTGCGCGGCGCATTATTAAACCAATTAATTCCAAAACCAAAATCCCGAGTAAATTCCATTTACAAAAAAGCGCAAACGAAAAAAAAAAGCGCAGCAGTGGGACTAATTCTCTTTATATTCTACAATTGCAGCTCGTATTAATTGTTTAATATCTTGCGGAACACGTGTTTTAAGCCTCGAATGTGGGATTTACTTTACAAATGTTAATTGCCTGCGCGCGGGAATTCAATATAAGGCATGTAAAATATGAACAAGTTAAGCTCTGTGTCGAACCACATTTGGCGGTCGCAGAGGTGCTTTCTTTTTTTTTACATTTGTTTATTTTCTATTTTATGGATGATTTAATTAATTCGTGCATGTTTCTGTTTACCAATATCGAGTTACATTCGTACAAGTCCTTTATCTGCATGTGAGCTATGTATCTCCCTAATTGCTAGTCCTAGTTTATGCAATTCTAGAATTGGATTGCGGTAAAATACGCTCAATGTGGTTTCTAGTAACTCTACGAGGACCTGTCTGAACGTTGCTATTACAAGAGGTGATATATCGTATATAGCAATGACAATATTTTATTAAATCGAACTGCTTAACTGAATTACTCCCCATTCCGTAAAAGGAATAACCAGCATGTTCTCTTTTCTACCTACCAACCACCAACAACTCTCTCTGCAATCTGTTAGTGCTTTTACTAAATCTTCATTTATACGTAATTTAATGTTTCCGCTTTCGGAACGATTTTACACAGATTGTCGTAGATATTTAATTTACGAAATGACCCGCAAACTCATATCATTATTATCATTATTATTGACCAAACCAACAATTTTATGATGAAATTATACAATTCTTTTGACAACTATTTGAATAAATCATAAGTATATTAGGTAAGAGTATAAAAATATTTAAAAAGTTAACTCGACGCCAGTCTTAAAGTTTTATTGCGCTGTTAGCTTTTAAAAATCTTTCTCAAAGAGTGAGCCTTTTGATAAAGCAATGGAATGTATGCTTATAATAAAATGCGACATGTGTGATGTTTTGATGTGTTAGTAAAACGCGCAAAAAGATGATAAATTATAGCTATAAGTCTTTGTGGCGTTTTAAAGAGTAATTTACAATATGCTGTTAAACTTACACTCACTCAGATGCATATTAAATGTTTACTGATACGTGAAGCGTACACCTGGAACTAAAACGAAATCTAAACAAACACAGCTAAATAGAGAATATAGCGAGTTTATTTTAAAAGAATAAAAAGGCAGATTTATATCCGGAAGAATAGTGAAATCTACCCCAAACAGCCGGGTCATGTTCGGTGTCGCCGTATTTATGTTCAGCCAAAACAAATGCTACATTTATCTCAAAGAACAAATGCTTGCGCAAAGGTACAAAGTTATTTTAGTAAAATTTCTAGCCACTTCAAATAAACACTCCATCCGTTACCTTTCAAAACCTTTTCAAATATACGTTTGCTTCCAATTACATATATAAACGTTTGTGATATACATATTTTTCTAACGCAATTATCACTTTATAAATAACACTTTGATTGCGTTTATCTGTAGCAACAAAATTTTATAAAATGAATGCATTGTGGTAGGTATTTCTAAGTAACACTAGTTATATGTACATACTATGTGTAATGTTATTCAAAATAGATTTAAGAACAATAACTCATTATTGTGTATTTTAAAAAAGTATTTAAAAGTACGGAGAAATTTTACGTTCAGACAACTTGCAGTAATATCTACGCGCACCTATCTAAATTAATTCAACAAGTAAACGTTAATTGTTCTCTTTCTCAATCATATAATTGATGGAAGGTTAAAATGCCTTTTTCCTGTTCTTTTCGCGTTTTACCATCCGGTTTTTACTCTAATAATAAAGTTGCATTTTAAGAAAATTTCCACGGAAATTAAAATGTCTTTTTACGGTTCAACCCTTATAATCTGTTTTAAGTGCCGAGCCTTTGGATAATGCGATTACGATACCTGATAGCGTAAGAAACGGCATGAAATTTATATCTGAGATGAAGGTTTATTTAAGTTAATTAAAGTTAAAGAATATATAAGAAATGAAGACGAACGAATAAAGAAGCGTTTTAAAGAGGAAAGTTTAAATAAGCGCGCGCGCATATGGTGATTAATTGTGATATATAGGTGCGACTTAAAGTGCCAGAATAATATAAAAAAGTTCATTTGTCGGAGGTCAGGCGGAAAACAGAAGTTGCCTCATTTACAACGACAGAGAGCTTTCGAATGTTGCAGCAAGCCAAACTAATCTAGTATGTTCTTTTCGTAGCAAGACATAAATACACGGCGTAGGCTACCGGGGCTAAAAGAAAGAATAAAAAGAAATGCAGTCTCTTCCACTTGGACAACAGCGCACAAAACAGCAGTAAGGCAATTAGTATCGTGTTCTATACAATTAGGGAGTCGCAGCTTTTTCCTCTTTTCCTTCTTACTTCTTCGTAATGTTCGAATGGACAGCAATGCTCAGTGGCTTGTAGTCGAAACAATACAAGCAACTTTGGTTTCCGTCTGTTTTTTTATTGCTCCTATTATGTGAAGTTAAGGTACTATATTACGCCTTTGCAACTTTATTTACTTCAAAACTAAATAAGAAGAAATAGAAGAAGAAAAAGAAGAAGTAGAAGAAGAAGAAGAAGAAGAAGAACAAAACCGTTTTCTATTTAATTCAATTATCCTAAATTTGCCATCAAAACCCTTTCTCTATCTATGCATGTATGTATGTATATTAATACGTATTTAATTAATAAACACTTATGATATTTAGCAAAGTAGGAACAGTATTGCATACAGGCTAAAGCAGCTAGAGGGTGACAAATACTCGCATCGCTTGCAGGAAAACGTAGGGAGTTAAATAAACAATGACCACTCTAAGTTCTCCCAGAGGAAAATCTCGACCGCAACACAAACACAAAATAAAGTGTTAGGAACATTAAGCTAATGTGAATGATTTAAAATGTTTCAGCACTTAATAAACAAGCGTAACATTTAAATTTTTAATTGAATTCATATTAAAACATACATAATAAATGTTGCTATCAAGTTCCTGCTTATTGCATCGAATGAGCATTTTATAAAATGATGATAGACGGATGGATAGTCGGACGGACACGATACTAAAATGGTAAATATCTAATGCATCACTTTCAGCGATGAGTGTAATAACAATACATGATTCAATTACGTTTTATACAATCTGCACTCGAATAAGCTGAGTGCATTTGTCATTCGGTAGTTCCGCCTGATTTGACAGGTCGCCGCGACGCTGCTGGACGACGCACGCGGCTGTCAGCGCCGAGGTGCACGGCCGTCAGATCAACAAATCACATTAAACACAAATAATCACATTACACTCTCCGCTGATTTATACACCACGTTATTTAAACGACCTCCATTGTTGTAAATCACTATAAACTGTTTAGTAGTGGAGGCAGTTATTTATTTCTATTTAATATTGGCTCTGAATCAAATTCTCTTCAATACCAATTCGTGTTTTTTCCTGCATATAACAATACAGCACTCAATATGCAAAGTTCTTACAGTCAAAAATAAAAGAAAAATGTTTTAAAAAATGCGAGTACTAATTGAAAATTTGAAATTAAAAATAATTCTTTCGCAAGCGCGAGCTTAATCAGTAATGTTTGCGCAGCTTAATAGTCGACGAAGCCATTAGCACTCTCTTTCGATATAAGAGATGCAAAAAAAAATTAAAAATAAATGAATAGACAATGATAGTATACAACTGTGTTTGAAATTGACTTAAAGGTATCAAAAACAAAAGCCCATTTTTAAAAGTATCACAAAAAAAAACGTCTTGCATAAAAGGTGAAGCTTAAAGAATTATTTTTTTTTATTTTTTAATCAACAAGCATTTAGTGCGTAACAAGAGATGTGCCATCTTGAAAAAGCTCTCGCGGATACTCGGAAATGGAGCGCTTTCATTACTTTCAATATTTGGTGCTCTATTTAATGGAGTTTCGTTGTTGGAAAAAATCCTAGGTAAGAAGCCATTTATTACCTCAAAATCTTCGTGTGATGAAAATCGAAATTTGCAATTCAAAAGAATGTCGTCGCACGAATATGTGGCGGTAGGTAATTTCAATTCACATGGGAATGCGCACACCTATCACACCCTCATACCCACAACAAAGCCAATTCAGATTCCTCGCTAATGGCATATTACATTGTTACCTTCATCGCATCATCCCAATTCTATTCTATTCTTCTAACCATGAGACGCACTCAAGTGCCGTGTGGGTTTTAAAACAGCTCATCTCTCTTTTCAATGTGCTGGGAATCCTATACACATGCACATAAGCGATCTTTGTTTATAGAATGGCTGTCATTGAAAGCAATATAACATCGTCTCTTCGTTATGATGGATAACGGTGGAAGCATCAATTAAGATTATGGCCTAACAATACCTAGAAGAGGGTTGCGACGCGCATACAGTTGGACTCTCGCGCGCGCTTAACACTATTGTGATCCATACATGACAACGAAAGCTAAAGCACTTTACTGTATTGAATTTGGGTGGTAGTTTTTGTCTTCTCAGATATTATATATATAGAGCGTTCATATTATATCACCCTTGTCTGCTTCAGCGTGCAAAAACTTTGAGTGCGGCTGCTTTACGTGAAGCGAACGTCGGCCGTCCGCCACCGCCACTGAAGGTGTAATCTGATAACTGGCAATTAGGTAAATGTAGTCATTTATCAAACCCGGCTGCTCGTTATTAAAGTATAATTAAATTTCTATATAATTTTGAAAGGGTCAGCGCGAGAAGTAGCCTTTCGATGCGATGAACGAAATCACTTTATATATAGATATATATATATATATATATATAACATTACAGTGGTAGACACTCAATGAGATCACAAACGAGAGCGAGTACAATAGAAGGGAAAGAAATATAATGCTGAAATGAGTCATTGGATATATTGCAAGCTCCATAGAATCTGAAAGAAGTTTTTCGAGCTCATTTATCCATATATAGGTGGGTAATATTGTCACATGTATAAGGAATATTGACAGAGCGCGCTGAGGAACAAACCATGCGAATATTCCTCTTATCATTTCTTATTCTTCATTCTATTATGATGAGTGTAAAGCAATCAGTACTAGAAATGCAATTACTTAAAGTTCTGGACGCAATTGATCAAGGTTATGACTGCAGTCAGATCAGTTTATGTCCACATGCACGCGTTACTCTCTCATAGAGCTACAATATCCGGCGCCATCTGCGAAGCCCGTGAGGTAGCCTCGGATATTGGCTAGTTTTATTACCCCGAGTGGTCAGCGGACGTGAGATGTGCTCTCTGCATGTTTTTCTTCATATCATCTCATATCTGAGGTAAAACCGGCGACATAACCGAGCGGAAACCTGGCTCCGATGAAGAAATAACATTTTATGTTATTTTTACAGGCGACCGGATGAAATTGCGTACGCGCCCTCTATAAAATAAAGGAATTATACTTTGAATTAATATCCGAACATAAAATTAATATTGTATCCTCCTAACATTCCCACAGAAGCTAAATTACAATCATCATATTTTACGGGGTGCACATACCAACAACCACATCAACAACAGAAAAGAACAAATACTTTGTTTTAATATTTTCCTTCTCCGTTTGCATCTTACAACTAATATCAAACAAAATTAAATTTCAGTTTTAGTACTATTTTTTATAATTTTTTTTCTATTGTTCGTTAAAAATGATGTCATATAATATTTATGTTTATTTTTACTTCAAATAACGTCATACTTTTGTATAACCGCATATGCGATAGATTGTTTTATCAAAAAAATAATATTATAAAAAAACGTTGTTTAGTCTAAATTTAGCACATATTTAGCAAAAAAAAAACATGTTTAATGAATAATGTTGCTGGTAGGAACAGTAAAAGTTCTTAATTGACAATACCAACAAATGTTTTGTTCAAAGTTTCTTTGTGAAAAACTTTAAAGAAGCAGCAACGTGACAAATGCAATGAAAAAAAGACTTTTTTACATGCAAGAGTAGATATTTTATGATTGTTGTAATAAGTGGATTCTAAAGTAGGGCTTTTTAAAATGAAAAACCATCTTAAAATGCAATGCTAGGGAGATGTTGAAAGCTATATTCATCTATCTATATGATACCTAGGGTTCTTTATAGATGTAACCTATGTCCAGCCACATATCAGTATTTTTATTAGCAAAGTGTCTCAACAGGATCGCCTCAAAGGCCACAGGCGGTCGAGGGTTTCGTCTGATATATGCAGAGCTAAGGTCTGTTATTGCATCGACAGCCCGCGGCTTTTCTACCGGTCAAGGAATATCCAATATGGAAGACCAATCATTTTGTGCCATCTTCTTGGAGCGGAAAAAACAACCATATTATCCAGCACTTACAAAACGATTGCCTCCATTGACCAATTCAAATTATCATCGTATCAAAAAGAAACGTTTTTTCTCTTGATGCTTTTTCAAATAAGAGAAACAAGATTTACATGTTTAGTCGAATGAAATTCTTTGAAATAGTTAGAAGCAATGTTCGATTAAGTTCCATATAAATCGTTAACGATACAAATATAAGCCTCCCCCTACGTTTTGTCCAGAAGTGAAGGGCCGGATGTAGAATAAAAACGATTGAAATGAACGGTATGCGGAATCTTTGTCTTGGAAAACTAATTTTCTCGTACCGTGTCACATATATCACGTATCGCTACACACAATCGCCGATACCTAACGACACAAAGAAGACTTTACGGTGACACATTTACAGGCAGATTACTTTTATTTTCAGCATGTAACACCAAAGCTGCTGTTACTACCTACATAGCCCAAAGCGCTGATATTGCCTTCAAACTCAAACGTGAATGTATCGCGATTAGAATTTAATCAAACAGTCAAATATCGTCTTTCTTCTTTTAATACAATCACACTCTTTACATATCACATACCTTAAGATACAAATAAAAAAAGGAAACAAATAACACGTATCCCTATTACTCGATTCAACATCAAAGGCACTATCACGTCTATGCATTGCATCAAAACATAATGAATACAATTTGCAACTTTGAAATAACATCAAACAGCACTTTACATACTTTCACTGCAATACAACAGTTTACAAAATAATTTTTAATGGCAGGTTTTGTTTATAGCAATTATTTTGCATTAAGATTTTTTTATAAGGTGATACTAAAAATATATCATCAATCAACTTTTTTTATTCATCTGTTAAAAATAATTAGATTCGTATAAATCATTGATTACGAAAATGTTTTATCCAGTTATAAATTCTTATAGCAAGCAAGTATGGTTAAAAAAGAATTTTATGCGACAAGAGGTCGAGAAAGTCGCGCTCCTTTAAAGCTCCCCAAAGTCCAATTAAAAATTAACCCTTTAGTTAAAAGTAACGGCAATAAATTTTCCCGATCAGCATTGAAATGAATATGAACTACCTAAGAATCAGGTTGTGATGGCACTTTTGAGAGATGATCAGACGACGATGTCGAAATAAAAACGAAAACATAAATTTTTATTTGTTTATGTTAGACACGTAATCATCAACAAACTAAAAACAAATTGAATTTGAACTGAAGTTATTAGAAGCTTTAATGGGTATAGGATAAGGTACTTTAGAAAAAAACTTGCAAGTTGAAAACTTCGTTAAGAAACTTACTTGCGATGCGGTGCTATAAAAAAAATACTAAACTATACTTTGCGATAATAAAAAATCTACATTCCCACTTAATTAATAATAAAATGATAATACGCAGTAAAATAATTAGTTAAATGCGCAATTATGATACAATTTAATAATTATATGTGTTTGTTAACCATAGCAGGTGTTCAATAAAACTTAATGAAAACAAATGAAATGAAATGACGATAAATAATTTAGCTCGCATTCCTTATCCTCATCTTATCACATTATTTATTATGTTTTATTGAATCCATCGCATCACACATGTTCGTATTTATAAAGCTAAATGATTCATGTAATAAATATAAGCAGTTCCACGAAAGTACACGTTAATAATAAAGTGATAGGACGCGATGGTCGGTTGTTGATGAAAATAATTATATAAGTAACTTAATACTTGTTATGTTAGTTTCACAAAGCAAATGATTAATAATTTTGTTTTTCATCGTATATAATTCATGGAATTAACGCACAATGCAAATAAAGGTGAGTAATTGCGTAAATGCGGTCTGAAATTAACCTTTTGCATCCCAACGACAAAATAAAGGCTTAAAATTAGATAAATAGGTTTAAATTAAAACATCCGGCGGACAAAACAGGTGAATAGTCGGCACCTACATTATCCAATTAGTCTCCTAACAATAAAAAGTCATTTATGGGAAATGCGATGATTCATATAAATGCGGGAATTAACTAATTTGTTACGAGTACATTTATGTACTCAAACAAAGAGAAAAAAATTGACAATTCCTACTCCTTTTTAAAACATGAAATTCAGCTTCATCAGCTTCCCAATACGACAACCAAATCCTGAATGTTGGGCAGTTACGACATCTAACGGCGATATGCTTGTAGAGAAAGCCGCTACGCGCCGCCTGCGTGCAGGAATTTCTTTTGATCTTCATATATTCAAACATATTAAGTGAATAGAATAGAATTAATTAATTTCTTAATTAATTAAGCAAAAAAAGCATGTATAGCGCAAGTATGTTAGTTAATAGAAGGATGTGAAGGGCTGTTGATGAATTCATGCTCGCACATTGTTTATTCATCGCTTTATACTCTAATTTTACCTAAAGTACCTTGCAGCGCATTAACTTCCTTCCTGTATTTACTCTTCTTGGTAAACAAGTGTTCATAACAGAATTTTGATTATATTACACTCGGCTATAAATCAGTCCAATAAACAAGCCAAATTATACTATGAGGTGAAAGCAATTTGTTATTTCGTATTCAAAAGTGTCAGCAAATTTGAATGTGAAACTTCCATTTCTTAAAGAAGAAGCTGTAGGCGTTGTTGGATGGATGATGTTGTTTAGAGAATGACTTTGTTAGTAAGAGGTATATAGAAGAATCTATACAATCAGATGTTGTTTCAAGTGTCTGGCATCTGATAAATGAAGGATTTAAATTCCAAATTAACTTGCAATGTAAACACAATTGCATAAATCTTTTCAAAACAAAAGCTAAAGATTTTCAAATGAAGGTGTGTATGAAGAGGCGCGTGAATTATTACGTATTATAACGAAGTGGTTGGGAAATTGAGAACGAGTAAAGTAGCTCTGCCTCCTTCTACCTTGTTTTAGAAAGATAATAATTAAAGCCCTATCTTAACGTCAGAATGAAGTGAACTTTCTGCGGTGCTCCTACTTCACTAGCGTTGTTAGATGTAAATCCTTCAGTTAGTCTGTTACCTATATGACAATGATGCGACTCAACCGTAATAACATGTAAGATTTAAGCAACCCACTTAATCCCTCAAACTATATACATATACATATAACATATCTTTAATTGTGTCTTCAGCGCTGATCCTTTTCCTGCTTGTTAAAATTATCTTTCAGTCCCTCCACCAACAACCGACAATTTTATAATTATTATGAGACATTCACATATATAAACGCTATATAAACAACCTTACAAATCAACTCAGGTAATCCTTTTTACTAATTTTAACTTAAACTTAATCCTTAGTTATATCGCACTGCAACTATGTCGTAACGTGTTCAATAAATAAAACAAAAATTCCACATTTTAGAGTGAAATAAAACTAGAAACAAATGCCTCTACGTTAAATTCTATATGCGTGTGAATTTATTAAGTAGTCGTAGGAAGTTTGCAGTTGGAATTCAAAGCTTCGCGGTTAATTTAATTGCAATTAAAAGCTTAATACAAGCGGAGAAGCTTTTGAAAGGGAGACTGATGAGGGAAAATAAATCCGGGACAAAACCTTTTACCTGGGGACTTTCAAATTGGACTTTTGTCTGATGTCAGAGGGAATTCACTTTGAAATTTTCCTACAAGCTGCAATTAATATTGAATTGTCGATTACTTTTACTTCTCTTGTTTCACTACGTTTCCATAGATTTAATGCAAAAAAAGAAATTATTTTGATCATTATTCAAAATAAAATATAATAAAGAAATATCTATTTCTAATTTTTCACAATTATGCACATAAATTTACCGTAGAACTGAATTGACTTGGAGAAAATGTACGCGCCAGGAAAATCCAATATTAAACTTAAACATTCTAATTAATTTTACAGAATACTTAATTATGGAATATATAACAGAGTTGGAAACAAAATTAATCCGGATTGTATTATAATTTCCAATAGGACGAGCGCACTCCGCGACACGTTGATGTGCACTTTATGCATATGCAACAACACGGTGTCAGCCGCAAAGAGAAGCGAAGCTAATGAAGCTACTACTACAAGTGGTTTAAACTCAAGCAATGTTGTATAAATTAATTAATATTAAATACAAGACACCTTTCGCAAGATTTTAAATTACTCGGTGGCGGTCGTACGCCTTATAAAGAACTAATTGCTAGTGGATTATCGCAATTAGTCCCTAAGGCGTCTTTAACAAATATTCTTTTCGTTGTGCAAGTTTAATTGAAATACAAGGGGAAATTCTCATCATAGAATATTTTTTGAAAAGATGAATGATGCGACGCGCTAATGTCAATATTAAATTAAAATTGGACGATTGCGTCTTTATGCGTTAATAAACATTAACAAATAGAAAGTTGTAAGTCAAAGCAGGAACAAGGCGTATGTATGCTCAACAAACTTGCACGAGAAAACATGAAAATCAAGAGAATAAATTAACATAAAGTCTTAGGCATTTCCTCTGCCTTTTCCCGAGTTTATTCCAAACACACGGATACAGAACAAACACGGTGGTACGTATACACCTACATCATGTAAATACTGTAGTAGCTCCAATCTACATCTTAATTGGTTGTCATGTTTATTACTGAGTTTAAAGTTGGGTTTACAACGGAGTTGCGTTTTATGCGTCAGTTTTATGCTGCATTCTATTCTTGTACAAACACTAGACAGGTGAAATGCATGATGAGATACAAAGCAACAACATGTGTTTAATAGTGAAATATAAAAGCATTCTCTCATTCTCTCTATTCACCATTTTATAGTCTTATTAATTTTACGATGAAAAAGGTGATTCAGTTCATTACAAAAATACACTAAGCAAGCCTATTTCCATATGACTTATGACTCAGTGGCGTAGCTATTATGGAGCATTTCAAGAAAAATGCTCCAAGCGTACAAATATTGAAGTCACAAGAGACAATATATTTATTTTTTTAGTATATGGAAATTTAAAATTATATGAGTCATCACAAACTACAATGTAATTTTTAATTGACTTCTAAAAACATTAATAAATAAATAACCTACTCTATGATATATTTAGGTATAAACTGTTTTTTAATTAAATATGTAGAATATTTTGTTATGAAAAATTAAGTATAATGAAATGTCTTAATTTTCAAATAAATTGTTGATAAAATGATTTTTAAATTGAAATATGTACATATATATGTAAACTGGAGTAGAGACGGAAGCGCACAGATTTTATTTGCTCCTAGTCACTAAATATCTACCTACGCCACTGGCCTGAACACATTTATTATTTTCAATTTCTTTTTTTAAATGTTGCAGGTTAATAACGGAAGGTGTTTAGACAAATGATCATGGTATCGTCCATAATAGCGTTATTTGCCGGAAACTTAACTGACGTCATATCCTACAAGGTTGCCAACATGATCAATCATCAAACACGGCGCCTTAATCATAGTCTCGAGAAATATTAAACCTAGTTTGTCTACTCTGTCCAGACTTGGATGTGAATAATTGCTCGTTTATGTAGAGCAACAGATTAAAAGAAACTGCACATCATCCTTAAAGAACCTGGAACGATTCCCAGGTGTCATAAAAATTTAGATCTTATTCACTAATGATCGTCGCATATTCAACATTTTGATGATGTTTTCACGAACACATTAATTATACGAACAAATTTTACATTAAAACGAGTAAAAATATTTCCTATCCTTATACTCGGTCATTAAATTACAGCACTAGCTGTAAAATAAGTTAATGCCACAATATTCTATCCTAGTATAGTTGATAGAAACTTTTACGCGCATATAAAATAACATTTCGTTGAATTAAAAATCGACAAACGGAAATTATTTAAACCTTATTTAATAAATAAATTTACAAATAATTTTGATAAACGACTGCTTCCTGGCATATGTGACAAGATTTTTTGATACAAATTGAAGACGCCATATGTGTGATTCAAGCAATTAACAGTCCAATAACAAAATGCACATGTGCAGAAAATTCCACAACCGAATTCCATGAGGTGCTGATTATAACATCATCAACGTTTGAATTAAACCTTTTTTATATTATTATTGTTAATTAATTACAACGTTCATTGTTTTTACATCTCTAAATCTGCATAAAGTGATAATTTTATACTAAAGTTGTATATATGAATCTCATAAAGCTGCTAAATTTTAATTCGTGCTGATAGTTTTATAGAGGATTAATCATAGTTAATTATGTGGAATTGAGAGCTTTATAAATTAATAAGCTTCTTAAATACAGTACTAAAATATATATGTTTTTGCTGTTAACATATAAAATGACTCATTTCAGAAAGCAACATTCTTTTGATGTTAGTTTGGCTTGATAACTTTAAAATCGTATTTTTCACCTGATTGCTTTTGTAATTGTTTCTATTTAAATCTGCAATTGAAGCAACTATTTGAAAAATGTCAAGTAGCTAAAAAATCTAAAGTTACAGCTGAAACTAAAAGTTTCTGTCTGCTGTTATAAGTCTGTCATCATTATAGGCGCCAATACCTGGCAATTGGCTATTGGACGCACTCCCAAAACAATTTTTAGATCATCTAACATTACCTTGGAAATGTTTAATGAAATTTTCATTTACATTTCACTATAATTACGTATTAACACACAAATTAAAGGAAATTTATATTTAGCACTTAATAAGTATGACGATTGTTGCGTCAAAAATAGGCCACACGAATAATTTGCTTAAATAATGAGATAATTTATAAGATCCAAACACCTTTTATGCACCGCGGCGCCTACAAATATGTCAATTAAAAACAATTGTTATGAAATGTATTTTTGTAACACATAAAAAATCATCTAAATCAAGGAATGATTTGTTTGGGCAGCTGACGTGCTTTATTGTAACATGCCAGAGGCAGTTAATAGGTGAAAAGAATTTTATCGTTTGTCTCAAAATGTTTATAATTTATCATACTTTTAAAATAGTTACTTTCAAGCCGATTTCATTAACGCTGCCCAGCAATTAATGTCAATGGAAGAGGTCGTGCTCACACCTGTCTTATACACCTACTCGGCCACAAAATTTTTATATGTGTAAATATTTCTTCCTCCCATTTCGCCAGACAAGAAAGAATTTTATTTACTGTATTACGTCAGTGCAAATGAATTTATTTTATAGTGCAGCGAAAAGAAATTTATATTTAGGTCAAAAATGGTATCCGCATGCATGGAGTTTTAGAAAGTTTTGATCAAAACTGCAGATATAAAATCAATCTACAAAGCGATCTAACATTTAGTATAAGAAAGAAAACGCAATTTAATAACAATTCGATAAATTGTACAATTTGCGGGCAAGCGCAACTCATGGGAACAATTTCCGTTTTTCCAAGTAAAACGTACAAAACTCATGCACAGATGTATTTCTAAAAGCAGGTGGAAACTAGTCTACTTATTACATATTTTTTCTTCATCGCCTACAAATATCATTCATTTGTCGTATCAATTAAAATAAATTAGTACTTAGTATTTTCTTATTCTCATATGATTTTTACGATATTACGAAATCTTTCTTGAACGATGGAAAAAGGTAAATACCGTATGTAATAAAAAAATGAAACTCGTTCTAAAAATGACGAGCGAGACGTACAATGGAAAATATCTTTACCGTCAAACTGATCAAACACCTGAGGCACCATTTGGGGAATCTTAACATGTTGGAGAGATAAAATAAGAAGCCGAATTGCATTGATTTATTACACACATTTGAATCAATTATCTTTAAATTCAATAGAAACCAACCAGTGTATGCTAAATGATTTAAATTAAAAAATATTCAAGCATAAGAAAAGTGTTGTTGAAAATGAAATAATTTAATCAACTATTTGGAATTTTTAGTCATAGGAATGTGCAATAGCAGTAGAGACTAGTAAAGAACGGAAATAACAAAGTCGATCTGTGAATTCAATTTACCCAGACATAAGGTAGGATAAAAAGCTAAACGAATAAACAAAACCTGTTCCAGTTTAACTTCAAAAAGCTGCATAGCTTTGATTTACCTTTTTGATTACCCCTCTTTCTCCTCCACAATTCTAGAGCTCTAAGGGGAATACTTATAGGAGTCGAGTCAATCTCTCCGGCCTCGCTTCCATAAGCTACATTTATGATGGCATAAAATTAATGCAAATCTCAAGATACACCTTGTTTGTCTGGGAAGGAATAAGTTATAAAATTGCGAACCGTTTACCTACTACTAAGCAAGTCAAACAGAACGACGCGAAATCTTGCTGGCTGACGATGAAAGTTAGCGATCTTGAAATATGCAAAGTGTGAAACACTTAGGGGTTAATATAACAACGCGCGCGCCACTTTTAATCGGATTTTCATGTCTGCTAATTAAAATACATCAACGTTAAAATACATGCGGCCTTCGTGGAACCTCCTAATTGCTAATTATAACTCTGTGTATTTTATAAATTGAGATTCTAATCACCAATCATGATAATGAATTAATCGCCGAATTGTGCGCACAAGAAGATGAACAAGTTTTAATTACTCTTTGCTGCTGCTACTTCAACTTCCTCCCTTCTCACGAATTACTTTTAAATAAGGTGCTATCTTTGCATCTTACAATTAGATGAGTGCAGAAAAAAACGAACGCTGTATAAAAAAAAAGAGAAAAAATGTTTGATTTTAATAAGTGCGCGCGATTGCTGAAGATATAGCAGAAGCAGATATCTTCAGCAACTACGTAGACAATCAAAAAAGAATCGAATAAGACTGCAAATTGATGCATCGCGTGTTGTCATAAAATAAATTGAATTTCAAATAAGTTGATAAAATTTCAGAGACCTGGCGTCTCTTCATACAAACTATTCGGTCAGGCAATGCCAATTGTTTCTCTTTTAATAGAAATACAAATTTTTCTCTTTAAAAATTCATTCGTTGTTTCTACAAATAGGTTCCAAATAAAATAAAAAAGAATTAAAGATGCTTTTAAACTTTGCACACAACGAATGGTTAAAAATGTTTATAGCCGACTGTTTACCTGGGCGGCACCACATATCACGCATACTCAGACACCTAAACAATATGTTAGGGAGACAGTAGCGTGCTAAAAAAATAACATCTAAAATACTTTTTTATAATTATAAATCTCCATCAAAAATGTTCGTTTAAGACACATTTACATAAAAAGAAATTAATTATATTTTTGAAATAAATTAATATTTAGAAAATTTATATTAAAAAAAATTATATTAGCACGAACACGCTACTGACAAATTTATTTTTATCTGTGCAATAAATTGCACACTATGTACCTTGCTGGTCATGAATAAGTTGCGCCGCAACATTCCAAAATAGAAGTTTATCAAGTGGAATGGAAAGAATGATCTCACCTGCAAAAGAAAAAATAAATAAGCATGATGGAAAAGAATGTTGAATGTATTCAAATATAAAAATATCTTTATTCTTAAAGATGTTTGGCTTGCGTCTTGTCAGCTGTCATAATTTCATAACAGGATATTTTTTCCACGCACTATCCATTCAGGAAATAATATTTCTCAACTTACTCGCAGGTCTTTAATCAACAAAATTAATATTAAGTAAAAAATATTTAACGAAAAACAAATTAAGACACATGTTTTTCACCCTAATATTAGCCAAAAACGCGGGAGGAGTTACAAAAGTTGACACAAACTAATGCCCTCTCATATGTTCTTTGTTTCAATTTTAGAAACTGTAGCGCGATCCCAATGAGTTCAAATTTGACATTGAACGAAATGAAAGTGTCTTCAAGGTAATTATTTTAACCGTGCATGTTTTGACACGAAGAAAAAACTTACTACATAAACAAAATGAATAATGAAAGAAAATGCACTCTAGAAACCATTTGTACCTGTCTTTATGACAGGTGGGCGATTCACCTGAACGCATCCAAGCCATTGGAAGGTAAAATACCATGGATGCAGTCATTTATTAACTTGTCTCATTATAATCATTTTAAAAATGGTTACTATATAATGAAAGAACAAACAAAATGAAAGTTTCAAAAGGTGCGCGCTTTTATTTTTAAACCTCTTCACCTTTAAGACCTCATCTAAAGTCAAGCAATAGGACCAGAAGTATTTTAAGACCGGAAGTAGTCGCCGTGTGAGGTTTATGCACAAGCAATACATATACACTAGAAAACTTTTTAACTCACAACCTATATTTTCATCTATAAATATTATATGTTGACATTAACTTTATTTTCTTGTTTATAGTAAGTTTGTTGAAGGAATTAGCACACGCAAAAACGAATTATTTATTTTCATAGGTGTGTTGTATGTAAAATTTAGAAAATCTATCAACTAACATCTGCGCTTTTTGTCTCTATGAGTAGATCAACATAGGTTTCGTCCCATGAATGTTTGCATTTGCATAAAACAATTTTACAACAAATAAACATTCGCAAGGTGGTTTTCCATTAAATGTAAACATTTCGTTATAAAGTTTTGTATGTAAATGATGATAGATAAATGTAAGCAAGCAGGAAACACTTTAAGATGCTCTTTGAGCTAGTAAATTTTCATTTAAGCACCTTTTGTCTGATTTTTTGTCGACTTCTTGGTCATGCTTAAGGTAATTCGAAACGAACACTTTAACATATACAGAGATATTAGAGAATGATGAATAGTGGCATGCTGGCTATGAGCCAATTCGACTCCGGTGTGCAGATTTCTTTCTATTTTTATGCTGAATAACATTTACAAATGCTCGCGTGCAAATGCGAGAACAACTTTTCCCTTTTACCTTAGATTTTCAATAACAAAAAAGAGTTTCAAATGTATTCCAACGTTTTTTTTTCTAACAATTGGTGGCGTTGAAAGGGAGCTTTCAATGAATATGAGAAGGGTGTATCCAATATCATAGAGGTTGAAATAGATTGTAGGATACAAATTAAACTAATCAAGTGGCTATAACTGGCCAATGTCCGTAGTTATATCAGGTTCAGCGCTAATTAAGGGGCCTGTTCATTATAACCAGATGTAATTTATTGAATAATAACCGAGAAATCACCTCTATAAATCTCTATTAGTAAGTGTAGTGGTGTTTCAATATGAGAGACGGTATAAAAACCGTCGGCGCCAAGAAGTCAACTATACATTTGATAAATTTAATTACACCACTGCACAACACTTAACAAACATATTGTTATATAATAAAATATTTACTGCGCGCTCATGCATTTTAATACGCCACTTTACAGCCATCGAAATTCTACTACATGAATAACATTACTATTTATTGCTTTGACCAAAAATGACTTCCTTTCAAAAAAATGTATGATTTGAAAGAATCCTTTCAATACATCGTAAATAAAATTTCTATCTATGCGGTTTGCTTACATGAACAAAAAAAAGATGACGATTATGTTAAGTTTGTGAAATTAGTGTAAGTACTTATAATGTTGATTGTTCCTTGTCAATCTAATGCTTTTCAAATTTTGCTAGTAAGTTATTTTGAAATATATTTGAAATTTGTTACAAGTATTCTGTCATTACATCTACATGTAATAAAACGTGCACTTATCATTCCAGGATTAATACTGAGAGTGGAATGTCCACTCATGATGTATCGTTTCTTATGTTTCGTTTTTTTCTATTTATTTTATTTAGATGACCAACCAAACATTAGAAAATGTAAACATGAAGACGCCACTTCTTGTCAGCTGACATATGAATTTGTCATAATCATAAGTCATGTCAAAATGCTATTTATAAATAGATACCGATTACAAATTTTCGATGACCAATATTTCATAACAGTCAAAATAGTTTTAAGAATAACTAAACTAAAACATTTTTCACTGTTATGCATTATTGGATAATGCATTTCAGAATAAATCGATTTAGGTAATAAAGAATTAAATAAAAATGACCAACAAACAAATTCTCACTTTTGTAGCATGTTGACTTGGCATAAAACTTATACGTTGCAGGTATGGATCTATAAAATTTCAGATTGTTTGTTATCACAATAAAAAAATATTTGAAGTAATAAAAGATGATGGTTGTATTGTTTTAAGTATTTTGGTACAGGCATCAATAAACTCTTGAGTAAATAGAATAGAGAATTGTTTTCCAATCATGTTAAAATAATTTTCTATGATACGGTTCTGAATAATCTGTTCTCTGGTAGAAACTCAATAATACTCGGTAGCAGGTGCAAAGGAGAGGTGTCAGTGGCAGGGGTCTCGCACCCTTACCTAATAAATGAGGTAATTTCCACACTTCCAGTCCTTGCCGCAAGGCGTCACTCGCTTGCGCTTATTAGAACTTGTACCTGATGTTCGAACATGACTGTTCCGTTTCAAGGGCCACTTCCGGACGCAAATTACACATCACTTGCGATTAACAAAGCTCTGCATTTCTGTTTAGGTTTACTGTAGAATAATAACTATCAGAAGCAAGAGAAATTTGGTGATGGTGGATAGAGAATTGCTCTCATACTTTGTTAGTTACAGGCATAACAATTAAGAATTGGAGATTGTGCAGACATCGAATGCTTTACTATACACACATATTGATTAGGATATACACTGCAGATTGCAATCACTTTCAAATTGGATTGGCGATGGGGTGGGTACCGGTGACTGGCAGATGGCAGACGAGGGTAGGTTGAGGTGGATACAACACACAATACGTATGCAATGCATAAACAAAGAGTATTCCCTCGTACGCACCTCGCTCATGCCAGATGTGGCCACGTGAGTTAGATGCAGTCAAAGAAAATCACATATATCGGTTCAAACGATGCGCTATACAATAATAATACGTTTTACTGGTGATTATTTCGCCCCCTAGCAATGTACTCAGGTGTTGAGCCTTGGTTGGATTAAATCACAAATGCTAAGGTAAACCCATCACCCCATATTGTGCTACTCTATCCACCAACTTAGACAATAGAAACAATTCTATGACTGACGTAAAGGGTTCGCATGTAAAGAGGTTGATTACTTTGATAAACGACCCATTAATCATCTATGCTAAAGGGAAACAAAACCTTGAACAAGCTAAAAACATTCAATTGTTTCTACTTTCATACAAAATTGCGATTATCATAAAAGAGTGTTTAAAAAAGTTTTAAACCGATCCTGAGAACGACAAAGGTGTTTCTTGTGAGATCCCACCTTATAAATAGCAATCAATCATAGTGGATTTAGAAGAGTGACAAGTAAGATTCAAGTGTAATTAGCAGAAATGCGTCTAACGCATTTATAGGAAGAAAAAAAGTGACGCTCATCATTCCTACCTATATAAATACGAGGGAAATGTGAAGGCCAATTGATTTTATCTATGTGGAAATTGTAAGGAAGCGATTCTTGGATACTGCAAATAGCATGGTGGCCGTTCATTTGAGGTGGCCAATTTTAAGGTCTCTGGAGATGAACGTAAGGGCGTAAGTAGCCGATAGGGACTTCCGCAGGGAAATAATTCCAGTGTGCAAAAGATATCAACAGTACCGTTTCTATAACCAAACCAAACCGATTTAGTTTACCTATTCGAGCACATAACACAAGCCAAGTCCTACGGTCAACCGAGTGTGAAGCAAGGGCTGGCAGAACGTGATAGCAGGAATTACAGGCCGGAACAGAATGGTGGACGCGCAAGGATTAGTCGGCCGAGGTAGCAATGAAGGTAAACTGCCAAGAAGATAAGACATTGTGCGCTGCGGGACTTTGATAGTCCGAGCAAAAGGTAATGAAGGAAGTCGGCTGAGTGGAAACTCAATTGCGAAGGAAGAAGCGAAAAAAAAAACTGTTTTATTAACACTTGGCCAGCTTTAGTTAATCAATTTCGTTAGAGAGACCATAACCGTGAAGCTTTTAATGACAGTTATTATCAAGTTATATACCAGTAAAGTTAATCACAGCGCAGCGCCGTGCGACCACTCACTGCCGTTACGAAATGGGAAAGTTATGTCTGCACAGGTTAAACGGATTATTCTCTTTCCAGTTTCCGTATTCGCCATGACACAGCAAAGACATCTTTGTTACCTCGATTCGAAACTACACAGATTAAGGATTAAACTGGACCTCTCTCGTGCACATTTAACTCGAGAAACTTTAATTCCTAGAATCAATGACTAAAACGGGGATTAAACTAACATTATTCCCATTTAAGGTATATTGCTATCCACAACATAAACTGACACAAACTACTCCCAACTTCTTTTAATCTTACACTACAAGTTCTTTCCATTCCAATAGCAAATGCTTTGTAAAAAATACTATTCCTTTTAACAAACTCACATATCACATTTACTTCAAATAAATATTTATGAAAAGGGTGAATAATTGTTTATGAAAAGGAGGAAAAAAGATATTAAAACGGCTTTTATGAAACGTAAAGTGCACTCAATCTATTCACTTTTTCTAATATAAATCGCATTAACTATTTTTAACAACCAATAATATCTGACAATGCAAACAATAATAGAAAACTAATTGTATACGCAGGTGATAGTAAGTTAAGTTAAATTTGAATTAGTATTCTGTCAAAGCAACATACTGTTTCTGTCACACGCCTATGAGTCGAGCTGACACTCTGGACAGTGTCGCGACGCTACGACGTCGACTATACCTACGTCTAATAACAAAATTTAATTACAAGCATGAAGTAGACAAATAACACGCAATATTTTTTCAATTTGAGAGCAAAAAATAGATGGCAATTTTATTTATATTATGCTCTCAAGACTGTTAATAATAATAGCATTAAATAATTAAAACTTGTTCAACATAATGAAGGAGCTAACTCAATTTAAAGTGGGATTAGAGGAGGGACGGATAAGTATCAAACAAGAAAGAATAAGTTAGTAGGTGTAATAGGCTGAGTTGAAGTAAAAGTTTCAACTACGTTGTGGTGGCGCTTGATGGCGAACTTGTTTCTCTCGCTACCTATCACTTTCCATGCAAATTAAATAATTATAAAGTAGGTAGTCGAGAACGGAGACGACGACGTCAACAAGATGATAACATTTACCCGAGACGTGTTCAAAGTGTACGTAGCACGGAAGATAAATAAATATTAGCGAGGGACAGAACTTTTATAATTATCGGGCTTCTCAGCTTCTTATAAATATTTTAATCATTTTTTAATATAAAACATGCCAACATTCGCCCGCATGACATGCAACGATTAAAATAAGATGAATTTTTTTGGCGCTACCTTTACCAAATTATAAAACTTTTTTCACAACCTCTTTTATTTTGAAACTTTTATACCAAACAAATATTACACTCCTTTTTTGAATGTATCTATATACACATACGCATAGAATATAAAAATCCTATAATTTAATCGTTCAAAACGTACATGCTCAATGGCTACGTAATAAATGACCTCCATTATATGGAAAATATAAATTCACCTGAGCGAACGCATCAATTAAAAGTTAACGTAAACATGAGTAAATTGTGAGTTCATAGTTTTGTTTGGTCAGGGAAAAATCTCATTTTGATAAACTGGCGCTCATTAATCACTAGCTTTTATCTGAACGTGACATGAAAGGATGTCGCATCACGTTGGCTTTGACCGGCAACGTCTCACCGGACCTGAAACTCCGGTATATTATTTGAACGCACCTCGAAAAAGCCCCATAGCAATTTACCAATTCCTTCGCACGCGTCCTGCATACATTTCACCCACATTTATCAAAGCGAACAACATACAAACAAAATAAGAAATATATATATATATATATATGAATGTGCATGATGTTTTTAGTATGGAGGAAGGAAAAATGTTTAGAAAATATCCTGTTAAGTAAACATGTAAATATACCTATAGCACAAAGGTAGTGCACATTTAAATCCCTTGTGCCGCTGGCGGTCTCATCATTCAAGCGAAATACTCATAAAACTGTCCCCTGAATCACTACTATTCCAATAGAGGTAAACAGAGTCAACAATCGACTCTGAAAAGCCCTTCAGCGTTGAGAGAAACTAAAGGGAAAAATCCACAATTCATAGAGGACGTTTGCAAATGGTTAAATTCGAACTAGCCTAAAGTCTAGACGCACTTTAGACTGCGGAAATTAAGTGCAACCTATTCGAATATATAAAATCATATGTAACAAATATTTGCAATAATAGAAAACACAACTAAACCATATTTATGTGTTGTTGCATTTTCAACATACGGAACAAATAATTCAACTACAAACTGTACAGATATTTTTAGAATAGGCTGTCGACTATTCTATGCATACTAAGTATATATTATACATAATGTATGTTTGCTAAAAACTCATTGTTTTGGAAATATTACATTGTCTACACGCAGCATGCCAAAGCTTACAAAAAATATTATCCACAACAACATAATGTTATTGAAAATAAAATATTTCTATCAAATAAAATTTTTAAATAGATTTTCATCCCTTCTTTTATATGCAGTATGCTCTATGTATGTGCAATTAATGAGCCCACATGTTCCATTTACCTCAACACCCATTGTAATATAATACACCTCAATTGAGCATATGCGTACTGAACGTTTTCAGTACAATAAGATAGTGCGGTAGATAGAGAATGAATAGAAATCGTTGTTCAAAAATCATAATAATTAAAGCTTTGGGAGGAAGGAAGAGCTTCAAGCCTAAGGCACATCAACAACATATACATGCGTCCATAAGTTATACATATAATATAATAGAGAGGTAATCAATGTAATTTCGCTTCAAGTATAATAATGATTACTGAGCCATTTTGTAACTTGAGGGTGAATTATCGTGAGAACTTACCCTCCACCTGGTTTAAATCCACGTGTAATCCACGTGCCCTATTCAATTGAAAAAATATATAGAAGGTCTTGATTGACCGTTTATGCCCGGAGGTCGTAAACAATGTGCGGTGATTATATTGAAACGTGCACGTTTTTATTCCTCGCAATTGATTGAATGAGATTTATACATTCAAAGATCTCTTATCAATAATATTTTCATTAAGCGTATGCTATGGGAACTGATTTTGAAAATTATTAGAGTAGATTAATTAAATGGATGACGTATGGTTCATCTGTATAAAATTAGAAGCGAGATAGTAAAAAAAGTCTTGTTATCAGTTTTAGTTAGTTGGAAGGAATAAAAAGGCAACGTTAAGTAAAAAATAAAAGTTTTCTGGTAAAAGTAAGTGAAGTAAAAAAGAGAGTAGGAAAAGTGACCTGACTTGTGACATTCAAAAACGCTTTATCTTTTACCCTTATCACGGGGCAGCAGGGAGGCGTGGAAACAATCAAGTCATAAATCAGTATTTCTATTTGTTTTCCCGTCAGACGGACGCTGGGGGAGTCCAGTCTGTGGAGCTATCTGTCGGTGGACAGCAAAAGCAAAGATAAGAGAAGACCAGGCAACGGTAAGCGGAACTGCCCGCCTGCGCTTCCGCCGGAAGAGCATCGTCCGTGCACCGTGACGCAGATAGGTGGACGGGATGATTGGTTGCGATTACCGGTGTCCGGATTGTGGTCAACGTTGCAAAATTTGTGGCTTCTAGCCAGAGGTAACCGAAGAACAATCTCAGACTCAAATCGACTATCATATACTAACAGACAACTTTAACCATAAATGATATATTGTAACGACGTGCATATTTGGCCATAGCCGATAACACGCAAATAAAAATTACATTTTATATGCATAACCATATAGTATAGTTATATGAAACACGTAAATATAAATAAAAATACGTTTTATGTACAAATAGAAATTCACTCTGATTGAATGTGCGAATAAAATAAATTGCCAGGCGCAATTCAATTAAAACGAGATTTATAAAATTATTACATGGTCCCAATTAAAAACACTATCATATTAGTGACCCAGATTGTACCAGACAGAAACGTGTGTGCGCCAATAAATTTCATTATTTTTAATGCGAATAATTCAAAACAACAATACAAGTCACGAACAAATCCGTTCCAACATCGGCGCTTTACCGGTTGTTGGTTTGGTGGATCGTATGAACCGGTAACCTAACACACATACACATAGAGCACACACACCAGTCCTGGATAATGAATGTGCTCGCTGGTTTCGCAATTACATAGTTTAATTCGAATGTAATTTATAATTCCGCATTGTCATGCACGTGATGTGCACAGTTTGCTGAATGGATGAATGTTTTGTACTCTGCCATAGGTAAATTTCAGACATTCACAAACCGTTTGTTTCACATGGCATAAAAATCTAATTCCATTCCAATTATATCATCAACTTTTTTACATTTTACTAAATTATTCTGTTTTTAATTGATTAAATTAACAAAAGATATTAATTTACTATAAAATATATACATACTCGTATTAAAATAATTTTTTTATTTTGTGTCATTGTTATAATGCTAATTTATCAAAATTGTTGAAAATGTAATTCGTAATACGGATGTTGTTATTAACAGAAGCATGTAATTTAGTGAAGCTGAACATGGACGCATCAGCAATTATACGAATCACGGTGGCAAATTGGTATAGTGGACTTGCGTCACGTCACCTGCATCCCCTAAACACTAGTCCTGTTAACAAACAAATAACCCTTTTCCCAACAACATCCAACACAGATATAAATTATAACTGATTTTCCACGCAGCTACCACCAAAATAATTGAAATTATAAATTATCCCGAACCTTTTGCAATCAATTTCTATACGCAAGCATCAAAATCATTTTTCCATGTCCCGTAAAACATTGTTTGGTGGAGGTGACTGGTGGTTTTGGGTAGTAAATGAACAAAACAATTCATTTTTGTTGAAATATTTACGAAACTAATACACAACTCTTTGTCGTTTTTAGTTCTTCTAAATGATGCAATGAATACTTGCATAATTAATTTTGGAATTTCAAAATGTAGAATCTAGATAGAACATTCAATCCTTTATTTTAAAGTTAATGCATATTTTGGCATGAGTTCATACATCAAAAATGCTCGAAGCACTTATAATAATCATATGATCTTTATATACTATGACTGAAAATTTACCAAAGTTCATCTATCAGGAATGATTTTCAATCACAAATACAAAACATTTTAATACTAAATTAATCAATCGTATGATGAAAAACAAGAAAAACCGCATAAAATTTGCTGTACCAAAATCTCTTAAATAAAGACTTAAAATCATATTAATAATGCGAATTACACATCAATATGATAATAGAATTTATTATATTATTAATTTCGTGGAAAACAATTTATCTTCCTTTTTATATTTCAGTAAACACTTGTCAATTTCGTTGTCACCTCTAATACATCAAAGGTAGATCGTAGTCGAGGACGTGACTAAAATTAATATGACACTGAATGTCTTCAAAAAATAATTTTATTGGTAAACAGAAAAAATTGGCGTCAATTTTCCCACATTCACCATCTTTAAACATTTTCCATAATAATAATTTGAGTGATAATAAAAAAAAGTTAAAACAAATATTTACGAAAGGAAAAACGTGTAGAAAAATTATTTGTTGAGAGAAATGATTGCAATTTATCATTAGGTGCACTTAAATATAGATATCAAATAAAATTAAATAAATGAAAAGACATTTTTTCTGATTTTCATCATGCCAAAAGACTATATAAGAAACATTTCATTAATAACATAAATCTAGTAGAAGATAAGATTGCAAATGGAATATGCGCGCAATAAAAAATATCATTATTATAAGTAATACACGCAAAGGAATAAAACGAAATCAAAAACTTGTCTAAGGAAGTTGTGCTTTTATTGCGCCAAAGCGCATTGTTTTTGACGTGCGCATTAAAAACGCGGCACAGCGTTCCTTTCTTCCTAAGGTGCTAATGTTTTCACTTTGCGTTGTACAAGAGGAGAGACGCTCACAGGAAATTAAATTTTGCTTGTAAAGAAATAAGGTGAGGTGTTCTTTCTGTATCTGACGGCCCTGAGTGACGCCTGTAATGGAAGAGCAGATGGTGTGAATGAGCAATTCGGTTTTAATTTACGCAGGTGGAATTCAGAAAAGAAATTTCAAAGGAAATTTATGCTTGTGCATTGCTTTTCCCTACTTCTTATTTCATTTATGACATCAACTTTTATTTCACACATTCGTTGCTTAATGCAAAATTCCGCAATTGCATAATTATAAAACCAACGACCGAATAATATATACTTACTCTTACTCACATACTATCTATCTATATACGAGTACACATATATGAAATAAACAAACAAGTGCATCTTGATTACTTTGATCTATAAGCACACAGATGCTACAGGATCCGGTAACAGTAATAGGTATATCTCCCCTTATGAGTCACTATGTAATCAGGGTGTAGGTGCTCCCATCATCGAAACACCCCTCATCATCACTCGCTGCTCTGGGCGAAGAAGAAGAGTTTAAAAAATGCACCAAAGCAAAGATGGAAGACTAATTGCTTCATTCATATGCTGATGTGTAGCAACACTTAATTTAAAAGGGTTGTACGAACAATTTTTTATTCCTTATTCGCCTCCCCCACTTCTCATCTTAAGACTGTTTTTATAATGTCTTTCATTCACCATCCGGTCGTGTAATTAAATAACCGATAGGTTAATGCTCCCTTCGTTCAAAATTACGTTAAACAATTTGCGTGTAGTACTTTTTTTACATAATAAAAATGAAGGAGAAAAAAAAGAGCAGCACAAATTGGTGATGATGACGATAAAGGTGCATATTAAATGTGTACCAGCTTATAGCAAAATGAAAATAAATTATTCATCAAAAGAATGCTCATCTTAATTAAGTGGTTTGAGATTTCCTTCGTACATTTTATAATAATTGCATTACATTTGCCATTATGATCTAATTTTAAAATTATTCAACGATTTCTCATTCTTTACTGTGTGCATTTTTGAAATATAGATCTGCGAGCTGTTTTTTGAGTAATGTTAGCTTTTTCAAATATTAGCTTAACGGATCAAACATTTTATAACATCCCCTTTAGCTACTGCTAAAATGTGAGGTAGTTAAGAACATTTGCCAAGGTTTCATTACAATCCCAACAAAATTATTGACGTTTGGTGGTGTGTGAAATATGTGAATGTGCGTACGTGGTGCTTTTTATTAGAAATTAATAGATTGTGATACGTTAATCAATAAATAAAATAAGCGATTCAGCATCAGTTTATAGCACCCTCGCACAAAAGTATTGTACCTATATAATCATTTTTGTGTGGAATCATAATCTGCGTATGCATAAGGGTGGATTCTGACAATGTGTTTGGTGGAGGTGCGCACCTAACCGATCAGATGGGATTACGGTCCCTCTATTCAACTATATTTTCATTCTGTTCTGTTACAGGAGGGTTGCTCAATTTACAAATTTGTTTTCCTTCAAAATGCAATTTACTATATACGATGTAATAAGTATTCATCTCCATATCAAAATACTTCCTTCGATATATCTTACTTATATTACCTATACATGGTATAAATAAATTTTTAAGAAACTTAATTATTTACAATTGCAAATTTATTTTACTAATTTTAATTCACTCAATCCTCACATTAAAGAGAAAATTATTACAAATGTTGTTCAAATAATGTATTAAAATTAAAGTTTAATTACCCCAAAATATCTAAAACTATATAAACTAATATAGTAATTAAATGACCAACAAACAAACAACATCCAACTATTTTGATGAACTGGAATTAGTTGTGTACTGAGATCAATATAATTTATAAACTGGCCATGCTCCAACTACATTTCTTTAGTGGTGGTCTAAAATCTACACAGAACTAAACAAAAATTCTCAACATATTTTTTATTCGCTTTTAGTTAATATTTTAATTTGTTCTAACTTTCACAACGCTACTAAAAAACAATTTATAAAAAAAAGGCGCAAAATTTAACGAGCGCATTAAAACTTATTTACTTGAAAAGCGCGCCCGCGTCTTTCACACATTTTTTGATTTATTTCGGGTAAATGTTAACTGCATTTTTATATTTCATTATATTACCAAATAAATTTCATGCTCATAAGATGAACATTTTTATATTTTTAGGTAATGTAATTTGAAAATGGTTGTTTTCCATCTATAATAAGTATGGATATGTGTATAAGTTCAATTGCATTGTTGTGAAACAAGCAGAAAGTTGTTTATGCAATTTACTAGAAGTAAACAAACAATAGAAACCTTAATGTACCTGGTATCGAGCCAGAGATTCCAAAACCATTTGTAATCCAACACTTAACAAACACCTACAAGTTATTTGTTAATTATGCAAAAGTTTACAAGACCGCAATGTGGGAGATGCTGTAACTCACACATAGATAGCAGACCGAACGATAAGAGCATTTAATTTATCATAAACAAATTACTGGTCATTTTTCTCAATTTTAAATACGTAAAATGATGTTCTAATTTGAAAAAATATAAAACAGGAAGTGATAAATATGCCTGATTAAATATAACATAAAATTATGTTTCATATTTGATAACTTAATTGAGAGAGCTACAATTTATAAATAGAAAATATACAATTCGCTTTCGTTTAATTTTTCAAAAATTCTAATGAATACTGACAGGAGGTAGCTGTGAAATATTACAGAATTTATTTTAGGTCACTAATGAAATCAATTTAATATTTTCTTTTCATTAGATTCTCTAACAATAGAATAAAAATGTTATGACTTTTGCATTATGTACATTTGTAAGTTTGAGGTTGTAAAACAAATTGTGTAAGAATGTTTATGAAACTTTATAAATATAAACACGATTTTCTCGTTTTGTATCATGTTGTAGTTATAACAGAATGAGAAAAACAAAATATACGATGATGATGATAATGATAATAATAAAGGCGTCTATTGTTGTGTCGCAATCAAGAAAAGAAAATTCATTGAGTTAGAACAAGAGATGATTTTTTTCTAACTATAAAACTTGGCACTTGCAAAGGAGACGGTGTCTGTTTGAAATGATACATTAACCTTGCGGTAGATAAATCTTTAGGCACTTTTAAAATATTTACAATATTAATGTAACGCGCCTAAATGACATGAACCATTTCGTTAGGTATACACGCTATTTAAACAATAACATTGTTAAATGCTTATAGTACATTAGCAACAAAAATTTGAAAACGTTACAATTCATTAGAAATTTCTATATGCATTATTTATTTATAACATGCTACGTAACGAAATTTAAATGTTATTAGGAACATACATTTAAGAATTGTAATGTTCTTCTCATGTGTAGAACAATAACATTTCGTTTGTTTAGAAGTTTTATAGCATTTCGTTTCAATTCCCTATTTTATTTCGTTTGTTGCTTATAAATTATTTCAATACAAATTAAATTTTTATGCATTTAAGAAAATAGCTCAGTTAAAATTTATTTATTATCAATATAATATAATAAATAACAAGCGCATTAATAAAAAAGCAACAACATTATTAAAATGTAAATATTTTATAATGATAAATAAGTTCTTTAACCTGCAATTATTAATAAAAACAAACATTTTAGAATATTTGGCAAATATTAAATTATATAAAATTCACTCATACATTATTATTTTTGTTAAATCATACAAAACATGTAAATCAGTTGGTTCTACTGCCAAATATTTAACATAAAGCATTCATTTTCTTGTAAATTGCAAATATTTTTAGAACAAATTAACGCAACCAATTAAACTCCTCCAACATTAATTCAAATTAATGTAGAAATTGGTGTGAAATAGTTCACTAGAACTCTTATTTCCAAACTATATAAAAGTTGAAAGACTTAGTTAGATATAAAAATTATATAAATAGAGCTTAATTGGATTAGTACAATCGTAATAAATTTTAAGAATTTAAGTCTAAAAGATTGAAAGATCAAAGAAGTAAAACGCACGCGCACATTTTGACGATTAAACATTTTTCATTTTATAGGTGAATGAATTTTTATGTTTTCTGTTCTTGTATAAATGTGTACAAGTTACAAATTTTCCATTCGGTTGATTTATTAACACACTCAAGCAAACGCAACTATAAACTAAACAATAAAATTTCAATCAACTTCTTTTTACAACAAGTTATCATTAGTTTAACATAATAGTCAAACATAAAATCATCGTAAATATTTTTATATATTATTACGCACGAAATAAGTTTTTACAGCTAATAATGTCGTCAATTTCATTACACAAACGATGCTAATACATAATAACAACAATATTTTTAATTACACTCGAAAGAGTCTAGAGATAATCTACCAACAAAACACATGACTAAGATAAGACGTAGTCCGATGATGAAAAGATTTACGGTGTAAATAATAATTTTAATGATAACCTCATCATACATTTGCTCTATTATTAAAATTGTATATTGAATATGTCCCTAATTGCTTAGGAAGCTAATTAATTACCATAATTGTGTCATTTGAGGTGAATTATTTCATCAGAACAGATGGTAAAAGCTCACCTATAATTTGGGGTATAACTATGTCTTGATGAGACGTAATTAGAACGCGAGAATGAAGGTGCTGCTGCTTAGTACCATTAAAATACTGTGCCGAGGTTTTCGATATAAATCAATGAAAGAGCGTGTTGTTGGGTGTTCTCCTTTCAAAACGCCTTTTCGCCCACCTTGCTTGTACAATGAATTATGTCATAGGAAATAATTGCGCCATTCATTAGTGAGAATTTGCTGATAAACAGTAGACGGTAATGAGCTGTTGGTAGTTAGAAACTCATCGAAAATTTTGCAGGTGTAGAATGCAAATCATAAACAGTTTTTTAACGTCTTCATTAAAATTTCAAAAAAAAAAATGAAATATAAAGATTTACAAATGCTATAATCGTAATTTTCCTTAATGTATTAAATTGGTGTCGAACTGATCATAATTTTCTAAATCATGCGTAATATTAACATTTTTAAATATATTTTTGATACCGACCGAATTTCTATATTTTCTCTACAATTTCTCTCCCTCCCCCCACAATAATATTTTTTCCGCTTGTTGTTTCTTTCAATTACTAAATAGAGCAAAATGAGAATACATTTGCCAAAACATACAATCATAAATTAAGTAAACTTGTTATAGTTGGCAAAGCACAATTTCTCTGCGTAGAGCAATACTAATTGAGAAATTATACGGATAATGCATTTTTTACGCATGTGGTACATTCACAAGTTGATATTTTTCTTAGAAATGTTAAGGTATGATGAATGTTGCTACATTTAAAATTTTTACGAGTAAGGTGTTTGTGCTATTAGTTAAAGCATAAACATTGTAGGCGTTCGCATTAATTTAAAGCGGGACAAGAGCGAGAGAAGAAGCGACAGGTAAGCGTGAGGTTTGTTGAGCAAGCCAAGCCAATAAATTACTTTACCACACCGAACAAACATCACCAAATTGCCAAGAAAATTACCTGCATCTTGCGTAAATTCATTATAAAACTAACTAATAAGCGGCATTTATCAAACAAACGTTGTTCAACTCGCCAAACTTTTTCAGGAATCAAAGATAAATTCAATTATAAGAAATGATAGTTTCAGTTTCAGAAAACTTTTTTTACCGGCACCAAATCAAATTTGTAAATGTTCATGTCATTCACCCTTCATCCTCTATCGTCCTTTTTTGTTCATATACATAGATATGTAAGAAAAAATTTATTTTATCCTTTCTGGTATAAAGAAAACAGAAGAAAAGTTCACTATAAAAATATGGGACACCGCTGATCATACAAAATAAATTCCGAACCCATTTTGGAATGGCAATATAGACAATGATGTTATATTGGCCACCACAACACACCTTGCATAGTCCGTGAGTAACATAATATTAGCAGATCCCTTAGACTCCGAACAACACGGACGAGGATCGTATATATTTTATAAGAACAAGAGGGTCCTGTTTAATATTGTATGTTGCGGTTCACTCTTTCTCATCGCATTCTTTTTTCTTTTTCTCTTTTATTCATTGTCCTTTCCTAAACTGATTACCGTGTCGACGAGGTACACATAATATTATGTTATACTCCATAACAAGGGACATCATCGTTTATCAAAAACCAACGTCTACGACAACTAAACAAAATATCATTAATTATACATATCTCCCTCCTCCATTTCTAAACCAAAAGTTACAGTAACTTACACAACCTTAGCGTTATTGTAATTAACAAAACATTAATAATAGCTTATAATATTTGATTTCAATATATTCAAGTCAACAGCACCAAAATGTAATTTGCTTATTGATTGATGAAAAGTTATTTCTCAAAGGTAAAATACGTGCAAGTTGTTTCGTATAAGTGCCGGTGTAAAGTTTATTATGTTTTAAAATGACTGTCATTCAAGTTCTCTCTAGATTAGGTATTCACCACTTGTTCTACGGTAAGCTATTACTAAAAATGCAAAAAAGGTTTCGATACTTGAATGTCTAATTAATTACATTTCATCATTCGTTAACATAAATTACTTGAATATATTCTACTGTCTGAGAAAATGCTTTCGTTTGCTTTTTCTTTTTCATTGCAACCCCCACAGTTTTTCCTAGCATTGCAACAAGAAAATAGTAATTGTTGAAGTGCATTGTTATTTGCTGGACAAAACATTAAACTCCTATCAGGTCAAATCATCTATTATAGTTAAACTCAAAGCTGAAACATCAAAATGTTCAAATCGAATAGATTTAATAGAATGGATTAAGTCTATACAGTGGTGAAAAATCTTTAAAGTGAGTGTGACATGTATAACGAAACCAACATGAAAAAATAGTAAAGCATAAGCTAGTAAAAGTCGCAAGCATGTCGAGTGCAATAAATTTACATCTTTGTGGATCCACGTTTAACTTTGATCAGTGACAGAGCGCAAGAGAGTTCTAACAGGATATGTGGTCTATTCAGCAGGTGCAAAAGACGTCCGCAGCTGTTCCAACCCTATACCTATATTGCTCGCTTTCATATTACATTCATATTTCACACGTTATTCACATATAAAAAGAGAAAAATGTTAATAGAACACCTTTAGCAATATTTGGTTGTCGCAACAAAATGTAAGAAGTTATTTTTGTGACGGTGGTGTAAAATTGAAATGAAAGTTGGAATCTAGAATCAGCAATATAGAAACAGATCCAAGTGTAAAAGTGCTGTGGCAATAACACTTGAGGGCAACCTGTGACATCGTACGCGCAGCTCCTTCAGCAACTGCTGTGATACCTTTTATTACTTATAAGCAGTTAACTGGACAAAGAAAAAATCTCATTTCAGACAAAGATGTGCCTGCATGGATGACGATTGCAGATAAAGAAAAGTTTCACGTATATGACACCATTACAATAGATGTATAATAACAGGGTAACAATAGAAAGCAATATACCGTTCATCACGTCAATTATTTCATTCTGCTAACGTAGGTAAATGCCAATGAATATCACATGAATAGTAAAGCTATTATTAAAACTAGCAAACAAATTATTAAAAGCTAATGAATAACAGGATCTTTTAAATTCATTTTATCATCCACGTGTACGCACTATGTACAATTAAGTTACAAATTTAAAAAGAAAACACTTAACCCAAATCTTAAAACATCGTATAAATGGATCATAAACATAAAACACACATGCATTATAAAAGAAAAAAAAAAAGGTCGTTGACTGATTGGATTTTCGTTAATTTGTCGTAAAATTCTTCTCAACTTTAACGCTATAACACTCATAAATAAAATTACCACACGCAGTAGAACAAAAGGAGAAATGCTATATGTTACCTTATACACATAGGTGCTTTTAGTTGTGAAAAAAAAAGCGTCAATTTAAAATGAGAATAATGGAATCGGTTGCGGACTATGCTCTTGTAGTTCATCCCAACACAATGTATAACTGGGAACAAGGTAAGAGAAATAGCAGCATCCATTAGTTTCACAGTTGTTAAAGGCAAATGACGTAAACCGGGAGTAAAGATATAAAAACTAAAAAGGGTAGGTTTTATTATCATTCACGACATTCGGAAATCTCCTTCTTTAATTCATCCACCCTATATACCTTTCAGTTGCTAGCACTCAGCGAGTGACACATATAAACTACCCTACCTTATCCAACTCACTTTAGTGGATAGGTGTTAACGGAGTTCGCGAAACATGCAATTTATTCAATCATGGTGAAAATATTCACCGACACATACGCCCTCATATATTACCTAAGCTATTCTTACTACACACCCTCACACAGTGCCTGCCGACAGACATGCTGATAGAAAAAGACGGAAAAAAAGAATGAGAAAAAATCAACGCGCACTCAACAAATTAAAGCCATGAAAAAGTGCTTCTGTTTAGTGCAGATCTAATAGAATATTTACACCTCGTTTAGAACCTAAAAGACAGTTTCCCTAACATGGATTTTAGGTAACAGATGACGACGTAACCCGCCAATATTTACGATCAATTCCCCTACTAACACATTCCATGTTGAAGGAATCGCGTTCCTCCGCACAACACACCTGCAAAAATACGCTAGTTTCCGCTCTTATATAGGTAGATAATGCTTCATAACTCATCGTTGAATTGCTTTTGCTTCCATTTCATCCTGCTATAAACCTGCTCAAGCACATTTCTGGTATCTTTGCCATCCATCGTAAACTACTCGTAATCGAACTCTCTTGGCATTTAAACATTTTCAAATTCAAGAGCAAAAAAAATTAAGTTTTTTTTTTCTCTCTACCGGTACGTGAAAAATGCAACTTTCCTTTCCTAAAAGGAAAACTTGTAAAAAGCTTTGAAAAGATCGAAGAGAACAAAGAAATCGTCATTGTGAAAGAGACGGACGCAATGGCGTTGGAAGCCATTAAGGAAAGAAGGTAGAAATCGGGATGACGACAGGTGCGACTAGAGTGGGGGAGTTTGAAAAGAAGTGAAGGTGTCACGCATTGGGGATTGGAATCGATCCGAAAGCTACAAAAGGTTAAGTCTGACCTAAGTCTTTATAAAATAAAATAAAATGAATGCATTTCCAATGATGCAATAAATTCATTCTAAATTGTTATTTAAAAACAAATCATGATATTTTTTCCTTACATTTAATAATGATTCATATGAAATAACATTTGATTCAAATTAAGTATTGATCGTTTATGTATATGAGGATGTTGTGCAATTTCCCAGTCAACAAATCGTTTAATTTCCATTATGTTGTGAGTAATTATGCAATATTGTAATTAATTCGTGACATCCCAAGATTTAACGGTGTTTACCCTATCGTATCATTCGCGATCCTCTCTCTGAATACCTTTGTGATGTTTTGTAGATCCCTTTACCTGAATATTCATATCCGCATTCTAGGCAAATCGTGGGATTTGATGGGACGCTCTTAATATACACGTATATATCCAACAACTTAGTAAATTCGCATGGCCAGGGATTTTCCGTTTAACTGTCACTAAATTGGTGGATGTATTTTACAGATAACCCGAGCATATAAATGAATAGTTTTAATGTTATTCAGATTCGTTTTCAATGATGAAAATCAAATGACAATTACCTTTGTTTATAAATTTAGGTAGGAAGAGTAGATGAATAGACAATAAGCATCTTTAGATGGTAATAATCTTTAGATAAAACAAAGAACAAAGACAATATAGCGAAGAGAACTAGATCTATTACAAACTAACATGATTTACTAACTGATTCCTTGTTGAGCATAAGAAGACAAAGCCACTTGCGAGCCTCATGCAGGGAATTCAACTCCCAGGAGTCCCTTATACAGACCTTATATCGCTTTACCGAGCAGATAGTTCCTAAGGTGATACAATACACCCGCTAATCAAGTGGATAGCTAAAATCCAACCTGCCGAGTTTTGCTGGAACTAGACCGACGCAATCGATACACCTACACACATACAAATACCATTCACTGCAGGTGTCATTATCAACAGCTATAACAACAGAGTTATGCGGATTAACGACAGCAACTTGTATTGTGAAACTCGTTTAAAGTGGATTAGATTTTAATTTAGTAAACGGCAGGCTTTATTACACATTAATGATGAGGCTATTTCATTTTATGCTTATCTCACAGGTTACCATAATTGCGCTTTCATTAACAATAATTCACCATCAGCACGCACTAGCTGCCACTATTTATGCTGATGCAAATTTTCTTTTTCTTCGCATGAATAAAGAGACTTTTTCATGACATCAAACTTTCACTTTACTCAGGTTGTGGCTTACAAATTTAAGAAAGGAAGTGAAGAAAAAGTCGAAAAAGAAGTAGACCGAGGATTGCACCCGTGAGACGGTGATGTATTACCTGCCACAGATTTCTACCGCAAGTCCTGTTTTTCCTAAAACTTATCATTTCGTAAACAACAAGTTAGTATAGGTAAAGGTAACGAGAATTTATTCAGATTGAACGAAATCGTAAATCAGGAAAGAAGCTGAATTTTTGGGGTTGAAATTGACCCAGAATGAAATGAATTTGAAAGTTCACAATGAAAAGTTTTAATAAATCTTTATGTTATTGTTCCAATCTACCTTTTGAATTATTTACCTCAAGCCAAGAAAATCTAGCTGTAATCCAGTCATTCATGAATGAGCAGACTTGCAGCATTCATATAAAACTTAGCCGTTATCAAACTCAGGATGGTATGTAATCTGGAAGTTATAGTGGTAAAATAGATGGTTATCTTTGTGCAGGTACAGATTTACGGACGTCTTAAGCTAGATGACTCACATAACAGTGATCCTAATTTAGCTGCGGGTTCTGAGCGCGCTTTTAGTAATTATGTTATCTCTACGTCGGGTGCTCACCTTGCGCCATACATTAGCTCTTCTACCTGCGTGCCTCTAGCAATGAGGAAAGTTTCCTGGAGATTAGTACGAGACGGCCACAATCAGTGAAGCATGAAGGTGATAAGAATGATACTGCGCAAGGTAGATGACTCGGCCTTGCGACCCATTGTGTTCTCATTCATTTAATTCCCTTTTCACATTTCTTCTTTTATTATCGTCATCATGATGTATATATGTGAACCGTATTTACCTTACTTTAGTAATTAGATCTTTAGAATCCTTGATGCGAAATCAGAAACAGAAAAGATTAAAGATAGCTAATCAGATAATTGGATATTGTATTACATCTAAATTAACTTTACATTATGAATTGGAAGTGGAATCCTTAAAATACGATATGCACTAAGTACTTTTCCTGATATTATCCTGGCGTGCGGAAGAGGTGGACGACAAATAATAAGAATAAAAAGTAAAATGAGTCAAGGGATAGAAAGAAAAAAGCGTTATAAATTCCAAGAACTTTCATTTGCAGTAATACGTTTTGGAAAGCTTCCAGTTAAAAGCTTTAAAACAATCATCTTAAAATGAAACAATTCCACCAGTGCAAAGTGAAAAAATGAAGGTGAGGATCTTTGAATTACTCGCAGAACAAAATACAAATCAAATGGAGGTAAAAGAACGCCGCTGTAGGGGACAAAGAATCTTGAAACTTACAAGAAACTTTTCTTTCATCAACCGTAATGGTTTTCAATTCTTCGCGGCTCACGGCGTGACCTGAGGTCCTGAAATAAAAGTAGCTGCACCCAACCCCACCTGAATGACAAGAATGAAAAATCATTCATTATCATCATCTTTCATTTCAATTTTCATTCAATTTTTCCACTTAAATGTGAAAAAATTGTATAAAACATACGTGAGCACGTTTCCTACCTTACTACCTACTATATACGTGCGGAAATTTTCTAAGATAGGGAGATGAAATTGATAAATGGTAGAAGGTAATCAACCACTTATACTTCTAACATGTCTCCCAGTTGGAGAGCTCGTATATAGTCCACGTAGCGTTAAAAGAAATCTCACCGGGAATGAAAATTGAGAGTAATAAAGTGCCAGCGCATATTTTAACATTTTACCGACAGGAACAGTACACCTACCGTATCTGTCAATTAGGTGTGAATTACAGCATAACGTAGCGATAAAACTGTACTAATTATTTAAGATTATGAATTTATGTTTTCTTAGTTTACTGTTGCAGTTGCGATGGTCTTTTTTCAGAGTCCCTATTCTTAATAAGATTGTTATCACGGATAAAATGTGACAAATTGATTTTCCTGCATAATAACGAGAAAGATTAATCTCTTCACCACAGCGCAGTTCAATTACTGTATTGAAAAAATTTAACTCTATTAATGCGCAATACGTTCCGCATACTATCCTATGGATAAATAAATATCCATCAAAAACTTATACACTATGTTTAGTTTGTTTATATGTGGAATAAAAGCGAATTGAAATAAACATTTCATCAACTTTCATTTATAATCCAGATAAAGGTAAAACTACTAATAAAAATTTTTAATGTAAAATAAATTTCAATAAAAATAATTGAAACTGAGAATGTATATCTTCGGTACCAAAGGTCATGCATTATGAGAGACAAACATACATCTATAGCTTACTACAATAGCTGGCAGACGCTCCTATTTGCCAAAAAAAAAAAGAGTAAAAATCACATGACAATTTATAGACACCATATACTGGCTTCGTTCTATGTACTGTATACTCTTTGAGTACAAGTGGTTTGCTATTGTGTACACGATTTATTACTTCAACTTCATCAGCTTGAGCTCTCTTTGTTTTATAACATAAATGCACATTACTGGACATTTCTAATGAAACTAACGTAAAGAGGTAAACAAGACAATTTATATAAGTAAACTTAACAAATAGAAGCAATATATAATTTTTCATATAATTAAAGTTTCTGCTTAAGAAACTTTGTCAAAATATTGTTTAGATTTTCTTTCTCTGTAACAGAGAGAAGAAAAAATAATTAAACTTAAAGAGAATTTTCGAATGGAATGTCATTAATTTACGTAGCCAAGAATGTTTTAAAGTGATAATATAGGTAGTAGTAAATCTAGGCAAAAAATTCTTGTAGATAATTAAGTAAGTGTGATAAACGTACTAATTTCTGTAACATTGGCGTAAAAATAAAACGTGAATGTAAATAAATCAAGTTAGTTTTCATGTTTGAAATATTCTTAAGTTAAAACTAGTCATGTAATTTAACTTATTTATTACTGCTGGCGAACAAGAGCGCAATATTAATTAAGCACTCACCACTATACGTAATCTGTCTTTCGTCGTTTCTAAAAGACGCACATGTAGGCACAATGTGCATTACGCATTCTACCATCAACCAAGCTAATGCATCCTTCTTACCTGAAACAACGACATACATAAATAAACATTTCTCCTCCAATAAATCAAATTAACATGCAAAATTAATTAGTGACGTATTTATTTTAGTCCTGAATGAACAAAAAGGTGTTTATTTTAGTAGGCTTTAGGCGCGAGCGTAGTCACTAATGGCCTATCCTTGTTCCAGCACAAAAATAAATAGATGATTATAGTTTTATTGTATTCTTTAATGTTTAAGGCGCTGAAAATAAATCGGCAGGTGTGGTGGCTATTAAATTTTACAATATGCATTCTCTGACGCTCATTAGACTATCCAGCACATTTACATATTTTATGTGCGAACAAATAAAATATTATAAACATAATGTGACTGCTACCTCACGCATATATAACTTTGAAGAACACACAACGTAACAAATTAACCTTTCATTATTATAAGAAACAAGTCACCACAACAAATCGATAATATACTAACAATAAATAAAAAAAAAAAGAATTCGAAAATAGGAAATAGAGAATTAAATGACAGCGAATAAATATCAAAACGAGAATGATTGATGATCTTTAGGTGATACAATAAAAATTTCCAATTTTAACTGCAATAACATGAATACGAAAAGGGGCTCTATTTCATATGATTGAATTTTTGATGCACTCTCAATTTTTTGTTTGACAGATTGATGTGCAACAGTTACTGCACTGTTAAAACTTTTAAAAGAATAAAGAAAAAACCTTTGAGATATGACACATAAAGTAATAAAATACCAAAATTCAGTTATCTTTTTGATTTCTACGGTTCACTGACCGTCCCGTCCCATTCGGATTAAAAAACAAGAAAAAACTTTTGCTTTATTTATTCGATATTATATTTTCCCAAATTATTATTTTTAATTAAAATTCTAGTTTAATCAAGGTTTGAATTGGAAAAAAGTGCATTTTGATGTTTTGTATTGACCGATAAAGTCTTAGTCAGCAATCTGTAGGTTGGAATAGTAATGAGTACTGTTGTACTGTGAATTCATTTTCCCTAGAACCCTATTTTCAATCATCATAGACGTCCGTAAAGGTCGCAACAAAAGATCAAAGCTTTATCGTACTCGCAATTAAACACTTTTAATAACTATCCTTAAAAACGAGCTCGCGTATAGTTTAAAATGTTTTAAATTAAAATACACCGGGCATTAGTAACTTTGCTTGTATAATCATTCCATTTGTAATTAAATTGTTGTATCGCTTCAGAGTTTTAGTAAATGGAAAAAGTCGTAAGTACGCCCTTGGGTAGTATGTTGGTTACTTTCTACTCGAAACGAAATGGTTCACGGTTAATTTCCAGGTAATTCACATAGAGAATTACTTTCATCTTGCGTTTTAGCAAAAACATCCGCTTTCAGACTAAATAAACTTTGGGCTCTCAGGAGGAAATTCAATTAATCCCAGTTACTCCAGGTGAGCCAGCGGAATTCCAAAAATCCTTTAAAATTTTCATGGAAACAATTGTAACCTCAGAGCTATATAATTTTGCGACCCTTTTCGCAAAACATATAATAACGTCACTGAAATAAATAGCGGCTGTACCGGTAACAAATGAAAACTACCGACAATAATTGTTTCTCCGCCTCATATATGTTCTGAATGTTAATTTTCTATGCTACTCGAAGTTTAGCTTATTATTTAAGATGCCATCTTTAAGTGACAAAAGTTTTATTAAGTTTTGCGGTAGTAAAATGCGTCAGACATTTTTTACCATATCTCAACGAAAATAAATTAAAAAACTGTAATTAAAAGTACATCAAATACGTTTATCGAAAAATAAAGATCGTTAAAGGGTTGTTATAAATAGGAAAGGTGAATTGACGTTATCTATAGTCGTCGATATTCGCCCTCATGAGACAGCTTCTGTCGTTTCAGCAGAAAAAAATGGACATTGTCGTTGCTGCCGTTCGACAATAGTTTCAGAATAAAGTAGCAAGGGAGAATATATGGACAGGTGCAATCAGGGACTTTCCTAAGGGAGACACGTCACTAGAAAGAGGGAACAACCAGACGAATAGGGAGAGACCACAATTTTAAATCAATACTTGCACCGTCACAATCTCTTTAAGTGTGTCACAAATGCATTCCTATCCGATCTGTATCCCTTTTTTCCTTCTTTCACTGAAACCTTGGCTTACGTATTTTACTTTCACCGGCAAAAGGAAAAAAACTTTTACTTCAAAAATACTCATCCACAAACAAATAAACAAACAAACATAGACGGAAAATATGTGAATATAAATGCGAACAGCAATGAAAAATGTTATCAATAAATGCGATGTGCGAACTTTTCCACACACTCAATAATTTATCTTTCACTACCAATTCGACTGCAGCGGATATGGTGTGTAGACCTGAATACATAGTAGACGATAGACTTACATACAACACTTTTACACACCTCAAAGGTAAAAGAAAAAACTAGACAATTACGAAAAAGAAGCACGTACAAATAACTAAGATAGTAGATGTGCCTTAGGAATACTATAGACGAACATTAGATAAAAAACATCATTAATTAGAGAATTTCCCATGAGATATATTGTACTTATTGAATTCGTACGCATTTATCAAACACCTTCACAAATTATTAAAACATAATTCTAACAAATAAGTTTTTCTATTATATAATCAAACAGAATGCAGCCTATATATTGTAAATGTTGAATGTAACATCCGTAGTCGAGAATAAGATTTCAACTATTCGTAACGAGGTGTGTATTTATATGAGGATGTGTAGAAGAAATCTCTTTCCTGAGCCATAAAGTTTGGGTTTGTGATACAATAAAAACACTTGATAGGAATGGGTGGATTAAAAATTTATGGAAACGAAGCCGACGATGTAGATCACGTTGTTCATAAATTATTCACATTCCGATCTCATCGATAATGGAATCTGATTTGGGATTTTACAAATACATAATGAAAAGTCCAACTGATTTCCTTCAAAGCTTCTTCATCCTGCTTTGTTGACATTTTTCATGTATAAAACTAAGAATTTACATTTTTTTATTTACTCATAAAATACAACCTGCTGTGTGTTTTATGGAAATTGTACTCGTACATATTGACGTTTTGGCTCGTCTTATCAATTATAGATTTTAAATAAATTATTAAAATAATACGAATGGTAATTGTATGTAAAGCGTAATGTAAAATAGTATTGTTGTTGTACGAGATTGTCGGTTGTTCCCAAGAGAGGGTGTTTTGAACGTATTCCCACGCTAACACCCTCGGGACCACTTGCCACCGCATTAACTGCACTGCGCGGATTCCCAATGATCACATACCTATCAGAGTCATTAAACTCCATTATTGACTACCTTACATCTTGTTGTACAACAATAAATACAACATGCAAACGATGCAAATCTCACATTTTCAGATTAATTAGTACAGACATCTTATCGTTCTGGCACTGATCCACAATAATATAGCAAATTTAATTAAGATCGCTTAATCAAAATAAATTAGCAGCGAAAAGCATCGTAAAAAGATATTCTCAAAATACCATTGTAATTCGAGCGACGTGCTCAGACGTTATTTTTTTCTCGTTCGTAAATTGTACCGGAGAGATGAAAAAAACAACAACAAGATAAATACAAGAGTATATGAAGAAGGTATTTATGGGAAGAGTGGCAGTGGTAAATTGGCTCAAGTCATTCATATCCAGAAGGATGCGGGGAGTTTGTCAAAACGGAAGCTAACCGGCAAAGAGAAGTCAAGCAAGACTGTGTAGGGATGGAAGATGGCTTGCAGGATTTATAACATTTATAAGATGCAATCCTCTATAAAGAGACTTTGGCTAAGTCGACGCGTAGAACAATAGATCCTCAGAGACATGCCAACTTACATAGGTATATTATGAGATCTCTTGATACTGTTGTGCGCATTGTAAAGTGTTGTCTAACCTGAAATAACGACGAAGATTTGTGATGTGATCTTTGTGTGGAATACACAAGTTATTCAAGAAAATGTAAAATTATGAGCTTTCCACGAAAGCAGAAACCGAAATCCTCGAATGATATATGTATATACTGTAAAGCATAATGATGATTGTTAGAAATAGCACAAAAGAATTATCTTCAAGGTGGACGATTGCAAATCCCACTCAATAGTAAATAGACTGTTCTCATTAATTGATCGCCTTGATATGAATTGTGATTTATAGTTGATATTATGGTTGAGGGTTTTGCTATTTTCCATAACAAAAGAAGAAAATTCGTATAGAAAGCACTGAGCCACAAAGGTTGTTTAAAATAATGTTATGGCAAAAGAGAGAAAGATGCAATATTCCAAACCCCACAGTAAAAGCAGCTCCCTAAACTACTAAAACCTTTTTATCTGACTATTCCAGTGCTCAGGTGAGCGTAGAAATAGCCACGAAAACATCGCCCGGAGGGTCACAATGAATATAAGCGCACGCGGGGTCGTTTTGATACGAGATATCCTTTTCTCTCTAGCGCCCCTACACTAAGCAAATTTTCTTTTGCATTCGAGATGCGACATGAAATGGACACATCATGACAGAGAAAATAAAAAAAGGTAAAATAGGATTTCAATAGGAATAAATAGTTGTTGAATATAAAAAGCAGTCATTGAAATTGCTTTCAAATCACGTCCAACATATGTAAACTATGCTGTGGTTGTTGGTGGCAGCAACAATAAAATATTTAAAATTTCCTAAAGGAATAAATCCAATATTCTGCTTGCGCTATATCGAAGGTAAGCAATAATATACAGAAACGCAAAAATCATGTATGCACGTTATAGAATGATAAACAAGGCTATTGATGCCTGCAAGGGTTCGAAAACGTATATGACAAACATCCTAAGGAAAACGATATGGAGACGGAAGGCAACCAATAACTTTTATAATGGAAAATCGTAGGTTGAACGTAACAACCTTATATATTACGGTATAATGTACCAACATCAATCGTTGTAAAGGTGGTAGGAAAATGGCAAGTCCAGTATAATATCGACCGGACCACACCGGCCGAGGTAACAATTTCATCTGATGATATCGCCCTCGCTCGGTCTCTCTATATAGACTCGGCATCCAAAATCCCACTATTCAGCCTACCAGGCGCCTCCACCAACAGATAACAATACAATCAGAGTTTTTAAATTATATAGCCCGCGTGCAAATAAAATTCAAATCGCATAAACCGCAACAAGCGGTGTGTTTTTTCATACATACTCACACACACACATTCAGCACAAAAAATAACATTTTAATCGCATTATTCCCAACAGAATTTATTTTATAATTCTATGCCACAGATTCTGTTATCGCTACTCGTATAGATATTAACAAATTGTTAGTTTAAAAAAATATTCTATATAAAGAGAATTAAAAAAAAAACAACAAACAATTTACCAACACGTAGCCATTAATTAATAATAAATTTAACAACAAAAATACTAATGAAAAAGGCAATTGCTTAATTAAACCGCACAGAAAGACAATCATGAGTTCATTTTACATCCTTCTCCCTCTATACGATCCTTTCTCTTTCATTCACCACCACTCACTTCCAATGATATCTTATTATTGAGTATTATTCTCGTGAATGACAAATTGCAATTATTCATGGAAAATATTACGCTCGAGTTACCTTTATAAAATTACATGTCTTTAAAGAAACCTCTAATTAAAGAGAGCTTTACTTTTAAGAAAATACTTCAAGCAAAAGGGATCAAAGGTCCCGCAGGTCAGCATTTTTTTAAGTATACAAGAGGAAAAAAGTCATCTCATTTAATTAATAATTGAATAATTTATCTTAGACTCATTTAAATATCAAATTAGAAATTTTATTTACATATTCTAGTCTAGCTTTTGGTAATCCAGCACGTGCTGTATGTGTGCAAGGCAGAAAGAAAAAAAGCGTAATACCTTATAATAACACGTATTTCATTCAGAATAATCGTGAATGCAGAACCGGTACCTCGTCACGGCGTACACGTACACAAAAGGCACGCGCGGTTGACAATGTGCACACATGGACGCCTCTGTGCAAAAGGACCCGATCCCTTCTGGATTTACCTAACATCCCCCTTAAATATATTCGCGCACCTACAATACCATTGAACAATACATAAACCGAAAGCTAGACCGCCGAGCTGAATGACTATTCTACGAGAGTAACAAGGCAGCTGCACAACCCTTAAAAGTGCGTACGTACAGTGTCAAAACAACAACAGTAACTAATCCATTATACACAACAATCACATGAAAGAGAGAAAAAAGCACTTGTATGTTATAAAAAATATATTGCATTATTTTTTTGTCTTAAAATTCAAATCTTGATTTGATACTGATCGTAAATCAGCTTAATACAAACGTAAATCATTTTAGGGTTTTTCGACAACAAAACAAAAAGACCAAAAACATCTCAGTGAAATGAGGAGATATAAATGGATGTTGAACGTACATTTATTTATATGTCGAATTGTTTTCACATAGGTGAGTTAATCAATTCGCGAGAGTTATAAATGAAAGCGATGATCATAAAAATTTAAATATGCAATCGCTTGATCGATTTTACAGATTATCGTAAAATATACGAAATGGTTTGAAGTTAAATAAATAAACTATTCTAAAAGTGTGTTAAATTTAAAATTTGTAATAAATAAAAAATAATAATAAGGATTTTTAGACACGTGCATGTCAAAGGAGTAAACTTTATCTTACAGCCTATATTAATAATGTAAGATAATAGTGAAAATAATAAAGAAAAAAAAGTTATAAATAACAATATTTGTATTTCATCAATGACAGACTCTGTTTTATCGGAAACGACAGTGTCGTAGGTTATCGTTTGGGTTATCCTATACGTACAAAGCCCTCTAGTATGTGTTCCCTTTAGCGAAAGGGGACCCACCAGGTATTAAAAATAATGAAACTGCTATTTGTTTAATAGAGGACTTGTACAGCATGTATAGGTAAGCTGTACCAACATCTGCTCCATATAAAATTTACGCGTTACTTTTCAGACACAATCGTGCGGAAAATAAATATTGTAAACAATAAATTGGGCGATATAAGCAACGGAAAATACCTTATGCATTAATATGTGCATAAATGGATTGCAACTGCTGTTGGAATGGTCAGATAGACAATCATATCAAACGGTAACGGTGATAAGACCAACTGACTCTATGGAATTGTTTATCGGTACACCGGATCCATACGTAATGTGTTTATCTGCGATGGATGTTCCGTGTACGTAGCGGCCATGTTGCTGTAACACTTGACATGATTAATAGTTGCACCCCCGCTGCCATTAACAGCCCTTGCAAGTCGCAAAGCTATAACAACAACTAACCCGGTGTTGTGTGTTATATTGTATACCTATAGTGTTGAGCAAGTTGCGTGTAGAAAAAAAAGTTTGCAATCAATTCGGTGTTGAAAGAGCGTTTAGTGTCATAGCTGTTAATAATAGGAAAAAGGAAAAGAGAGAGAAGAGAGGTAGAAAGCAATAATTAGCACTTGATGCAAGAAGTGATGAGTAGAAAATAATGTTGGTTGGTTTGTGAGAAAATATTAATAGAAGAAGTAAAGGCAACTGGTAGTTAGATGTAACCTTCAATTATTCTACTTGCATGGACGTAAACATTGAAAACAACCGTGAAACGAAGATAAATTACGTTTTGAAAAGATGAGTTTTTAGAGTTCATCGACGTGAAGTCGGTATGAATTTGCGAATACATCAAAGTCTAAAAAGCTGAAGCCCACTTTTCATTATCCCCCACTCAGGGTTGTACAAGTGGCGCCCTTCAGACGCCGAACGGCTGCGGCACGAACGAAGAAGGTGCAACTAAAAACATTTTTCACAGAATTCTTTCCCCTCGCGCGCAGTAATAACAAGTCGTTGGCAGTCGAGACAGAAGAATGGGATAAACGATTACTTACAAAGAAAGGTGGGTTGTTAAGACAATCGTTGTTTACCAAAAGAACGAGATGAGCCAAAGATAAATATTTTACGTGACGTTTTTGGCTTAAAATAGAATTCCGATGAGCGGCACATACACACAAGTTTATAACTCCTAAATCATAGTTATTTATATTTTGTTATATGATCGCCAACGTACTAAAACCAAACACAAATCAAAGTCGAAGTAGAAGGGCGTAGTTAGGCGTGTACCTGGGTTTTTTGGCAAAGGTTCCACAACATGAAGCTCGTTAAAACTTTGTCATTCGCCTCTGCGATGCCTGAATTAATTTCAGGAAATGTGGCTTTCACAACCCTTTCGCAGGATCCACTTCTCCAAATTGTTAACTCAATAAACTAAAGCTTACTCACATACACACACACACACACACACACACACACACACACACACACACACACACACACACACACACACACACACACACACCCACAATATGCATTCACGTTGAATATATCATTTAAAATAAAACTAAAATCTAATGAATATATCCTTTCATTGTTAA
>JAODFZ020022197.1:0-20222 GCA_027574845.2 Deinopsis erosa
TATGGAAATATAAATAATAATTTTGCTATCAAGTGTAAACTATCAACGTTTTCTATTACGTGTGAACGCACCTTTAAAAATAGAAAAGTTTTTATATTAAAATTTGCAACAAGTTTTGTTATTATCATCTTTTCAAAATTTAACATTTTAAGAACTCTCAAGAATCCGACACACAGGAATAGCCGGATTTGCGAGTGTATTTTGATAAAAGAGCCAGACAAGAAAATTTTGCCCAGCGTCCAATATATAGTATAATAGGTACTGCATAAATGTTTGATAACGTCATCATTTATTTACACCACCTCAACAAGTTTAATTAAAGAATGCAAAGCGTAAGACAGACCTATAAACTGCTAGTTAAAGAAACAAATTGATGCTGATATAAACTTGACTGTTAATTTAAAACATGAAACACTCTTTAAAGATAGATATTCTTTTCATTTTAAATACTCATTCTACATTCTTAACTAATTGCTGTTGTAATTATTTGCAAGAGAAGCAGAAAAATGTAAACAGAGCGATAAATTTTTATTGCAATTTATAGGAAATTGAAAAATATTTCATTTCGCGATACGAAATGAATGTTTTAAAATTATTGAGGAACGCACCTTTGCAATGGCGCATTCTATTTTGATTAAAATTATTATTAATTTTCTCAACGTGTGCGGTGATGCAGGAATATTTTCTGCTTGAAATAGATTATGAATGATTAAGGTACAGAATTTATTATAAATTTGTGATTATTGCAATGAAATGTGAAGTACCTCTATGGCTGACACAGATTCTCATCGGCCGCTGTCATCAAGACACCTGCTACGCACAATTTACCAAGCAAAATTTTATTAAAATCTGAACAACACCTAAATAAAACACGAATGCACTTTAATATTTGCCAGGAATGTCTAGATTACAGAATGGATTCGCTTTGATCATTTCCGTGCTCGCATCAATATAAATGATTTTTATACGCAATAAAACTTAAGTGATTTTGACTTTTAAAAATAAAATAAAAACAAGAGAATGAAATCAAGTATCCAAAAAAATACTACATATATAAAACTATTTGATGTTGTAGTTGAGAGGGGTATATAAGCAGACTGATACTTTCAAAACAACTATAAATCTAACAAAGAGCTCGGGCACTATTTAAAATATCGAAAGGAAATATCGGCGAGCGCGCTACTTCTACGCTATTCACTCATCCTTAACGTCAAACGATTCGCGAACTTATTGTTGTAATCTGCATAAATATTCAAATTGCTTGTTTTATTGGGAGAGAACGACTGCAGATTGTATCCTATCAAGAGAGGTGAAGTTGTTAAAAAGTCTACGCTACTTTCTTTAGGGGGATGTTAAATCTAGATAAGCAACTTTCTCCCAACTCTATAGAACATGATGTATCATCTGCATAAGACACTGCATGCACTGAATAAAAATTAATTTTTGTATTTGATCATAATTGTTGTTACGGCCCTTCTAATGCAAAGTTTGCCAAATATTTATATCTGTTGCACCACGCTGTCTACATTTATGATGTGCATAATTAAATATTTTGAAACAAATATGAATTGTCATGCTTAAAATCCTTCTTTCAGAACTTTAAAATACCAAATTGACCATCATATTTATGAAATAAACATTTTCATTAAAATAAATGTTTGTTGTCTTGTTATTTTATTAATTTGTTGAAAAATTGAAATGAAAAGTGAAATTGTTTTTGTATGAAATGTTGCAGGTAACTTCAAATGAGTCATGACAGTGTTTATATTGTAAAATCCCATGTCGTGTTTTTACAAATGTTATCATCTCTAAATATATTCAAGTGCATACTCGTTGTATGTATGTATGTGTGTATGTATGTACATATTCTTGGCGCAATACTTAGAAATGAAACTGCAAGATTCCTAACATAGATACCGGCAAATTTCATTTCGACGCCGGTAAATTAATAACGCAATGGAAAAAGAAAAGCTTTGGTTGACAGTTAGATAAAGTAGTAAAGAAAAAAAAATTAATAACTCGAATGATAAATTAACAAACAAAATAGTCGCAAAGAAAACAAGGAATTATTCAAAAGACATATTTCTGTTTTAGTTAGCCTAAATACATTCCTATTTTTAAGTAAATAAACAGAGAGTTAGTTAGCCACCTAGCAAGGCGTTTGATTAATGAAAAGCTAGGTAAATTTATAAATAACTTACAGAAATAAATGTCATTGTGCAATGGTAATGTGCAAGCAGCTCACAAATTAGAACAAACATTAAATTTCACTTTGCATATGCATAAGCATCCAAACAAAATGAGAAATTGTGTTAGAATTAAATTGTTTGCTAAACGATAATATAAAATCGACAACATAAATATTGAAAGTTTCTGTCGAGTATATGGATACCTTTCCAATACAAAACTTATGTTTCAATTCTTATTTCGTTCCAGTATTTACGATTGTATTGCAAGCGCACAAAAATATGTATAAAGATTTTAAATAATATTTTTCGGAAAATTTTATGTTTGCTTCAAATATTTCTGATTTATCTTTATAACATCACATAAAGAAACAAATACATATACATTCTCATCTTGTAACCGAAACTTTAGTTGCAGCAATAAATTTCTAATTAAATCCACATACAGACAGACAATTTTCCAAAAGCCAAAGAGTAGATGTTGTTGAACTAAAAGTATATACGGATATGAAAAAAAGTGTTTTATGAATGTTTCTGCATTTAATGTATAATAATAACTGAAAATAATTGAAGATAATAAATTATCAATAAAAGTAATGTGCTAAATCGCATGAATACATATTTTAGCGTAGATGAAATGCCCATATTATTAATGCATTTCAAACTCAGAGTGTGCAAAATTAGTAGAAATTTACATTAGAAATACATTACAACCTGCGCGCACTCACCGCTGCTGCATTTCACTACTAATTTATTTTCTGATTAATTACGGCGATAAAACAGGTGCACACGTTCAAGATTAAATCGTATTTTCTGAAATATCCCTTGCAGACCTTTCCAGTGTTGTGTATTAACATAAAATCCTTATATATGTGAATGTAGGTAAATATAAGTACATAAAGCCAAGTAACAAGCATTTTCTTAAATTAGATGAAACTCGCAATAAATACACAAAAGAATTCTATTTTGCTGTACGTGCGCTCGCGTTCGTTGATTGATTTATTGCGACTTTGATGAATTAGTTTTACCTCTGTCAAAAAGGGTGGAATAGATTAGGAAATGAGAAAAAGTGTTGTGGCGCGGTGTTCGTAGGATGGCAGGGTTGGAATGGGATGATTGCAATCCTACCTATTGATGATAGTGTGGTGAAGAGAAGTTGTGAGAGTTTGGATTCTATTACGGCTGCAAGGTAACTATGTTATCGACGCTTGTCTACTGTCATTGCTGCTTTCACCCCGGCAGTAATTATCTCTCAAATTTGGTCTGGGACTAAGGGAGTTGCTGACCCAACATTTAAACTAGATCCTGCTGGACGAAACAATCAACTCGAAATGAATCATTGTTTAACAAATCCTTTTCAATAAAGTTTATGTATTCATGTTAAAAGAGAAGAAAATAGTTTTTACTTTCATCTATTTAAGATCCATTTGTATAATATACATAAAATGTTATTTAATAATTAACACTAAAAGAGAGCTTTTATCGTGTAATTAAAATGCATATCCGGCAGCAGTACTTAATGACTTTGACCAGTGTCCGAGAAACAACCTTTGAGCACACGTCGTGTCCTCTTTGCAAAACGATCGGTTAGTTAGTCACGCCTGAGGTTCAAACTTGTAACTCTTTGAATAATTAAGAAATCGCGTTTAAAGGCGATGATGACCACTTGCTTGACTAATTGAAAGTTATATATGTATTGAAAGCTGATTGAGAGAAGTTACTAGCGTAACCACTATCCTGTTTTAGTATACGTAATGAAGGATCGCTTCCTTTAAATCCAATTACTTAGAAACTTTAGATGTCCTGCAAGTACTAATATACCTGATCATAAAATATTCAATGGATTTTAAGTAGCTGTTAGCCCTCAATTTTAAACCAAATTACTGCATTTCAGTGCAGCGATTTGATATAAGATATAACTAACAGTAGAAGCAATTGAAGTAAGTTAATACCGCGTAAATCCTTGCAAGCAAACAGTTCGATCGTGAAGGAATTACCCCTCGCCACTACATCTCATACATCAGTCAAGTCCGGTCGCAGAAAACCGGAGAAGTCCGGTGATACACACATATACACACCTAACCGTTGCTATGACGATAGCCGCGTAGGCGCCATCATAAACACTCATTGTTGTGATGCGGTGAGGCCCGGTAAGTGGCTATAGGACGTCGTAGGGGAGACCAAAGTCCTGGACCTAAATTGGATTTCATCATGTAGGTAGGGGTTAGGTGAGTCAGAAGGGGATTCACGAAAGTGATGAGTGGAAGATAAAGGAAGAGTAAATGAGAATGGTGTGTGGTGATGCTTCCATCAGTGATAGATTCTAGGGTAAAAGGATAGCGACAGAATAGTTCGTAGCTCGTTGGAATGAGGTATCGTGATGGGTGGGTGGTGTACAGGTGCTGAACTGAATAAGATGTTTGTTGGGAATTTGCTCACGTGCTCTCACACCTCTTCTTTGCAGAAAACAAGCCCCGAACGGTGATTAAATAAAGAACTATCTTCATTTAGATCACGCCGCTTACCGGTAAATGAGGAAAATTGAAACGGAACGAAATTCACTCTTTTTCTCCCCTTTTTGCATGCAATTCTCTTACAATTAAATTTACTACACTTTTCATCTATAATCAACAATTAACACCAATATACTCCATGCAATCGTTAAATAAATTCAAATGAATCCAATTCAACATTGAAGACAATTGAAGTGTTGACGAAAACGAGTAGGAGATATTTAATGTATTTGATGCTCTCTCCTGTTTATCATCCATCATCATTATTGCGCTTTAACTTATTAGAGTAAAGTTTCAGTCGCGTTCTATTCACCTAAGTTCTTAGGTATAATTATTTAGAGTCTAATTGTCTCCATTCGCATTTAAGAGTACATTTATCATGCAATTACCGTGGAAGTTTACGTCCCTAACGAGCAATAATATGTGGTGGAATGCTTTCCAAACATTCGCAGATGAAAAGTGTGCGCAAATACACTTCATGTGCTCCGACTAATGTATAAATTAATAAAAAATGAGCGTAATGAAGTTCGCCTTGCAAAATAATTGTACTTATCTGGCAAATGTAAAGTTATAAATGTCAAAACAATAAGTTAATTAACAGAATCGAAATGAATGAGGCCACAGACTTAAATTACACTGCAATCGCGCTCTAGATTACGTGGTATTATCCACCTTGTCTACCTCTGATAATTCGCTCTCTGTATTAACTTAATTCGTGGCTGCTGCTGTTGCGCGTTCTTGTTTAAATTTCATAAACACTTGCTTGCAGTGCCATTACATTAACTTAATTACTCATTTAGTAAGGAAAAGACAATATAACAGGCGTACAAACGACCTAATTATCAATTTGAAAATATTATGCCAAAAATGAGACGCGAATAAAGTATAATCTCGCTCTTTACATAACATTTATCTCTTGTAAATAAATTAAATATACCTAAGTGTTGGAAAGGTAAATGAGGAAGAGACAAGCAAACAAGTAGAAGTGTTCGTTGTGTTGTAGGTGACAGAAACAGTCGCGTACCATACACCACGTTAATTTAATAGATTAATTTAGTAAGTGGTGCGATGAGGTAACAAGTAAGCTAATTTTCCTACAGTGGGAAAGACCACGAACAGGTCTGGTTTGGTGTGGTGTTCCGCAAGAGTTACTTTACTCTCTTACACAACACAAAACTCTCACTAACTTTATGAATGTTACATACATAAATGCATACATGTAAATCGATCAACTATTTTCTATTCATCTTTCGAAAAAATTTACAGAAAAAAATCAATCATAGCAAATTGTATTCCTTTCAATAAAACAAAAAATAACATTTTGTTGTTTACTTGTTACTGTCAAATAATATTTTAAATAAAATTTAATTAATACAACGTTAATTAAAATTAAAATTATACAAACATCTAGATAAAATATGTTATATATACGTACATATGTGTAACTATTTGCATCTGTTTTAAATCAAGATGCGCGCAATCCATCATTATCGTTTCTAATGTGTTATTGAATGATAGGGGCAACGGGAAGTGACGTCATTCCTTTTAGTAGGTGCCTTTCGACCTGCACATATCGAGATCAAAAAAAACTATTTTTTATTTCTTATATTTCTAGGAATAAAATGACTGATAACGAAAGCAAAAGGTTATCTAGTTTGCCTCGTCTCGATTTACTTATATTTTCAGTATGTTATTTTCCTCTTATAAATTCATATGTGATATAAAAAGTAATTAATAAATTATTGAAAGGCGTCCATTTTGTATGCGAGTATATGGTGTCGGTGGCCTCTGGAAGCATTTTATGGCCGCCAAGGTTAAATTAATCAAGTGAAGTGGATAAACTTGTTTATTGCAGCAGATATAAATGGCAGACTAATGTTTAGTTTAACCTGCCCTATTTATATAAAAAAAGTCAAGAAAAAAGTAATCTAATTTCTCTCAATTTCATTTCATTTATGAAAATGTACGCTGTGATTATTATGATCTTGAAAGTCATTCGAAATTGGATATTAAAATGAGCGTAAAGTTATTGTGGAGAATGAGCTTTTGGTAGTTTGAAAGATAAGTTTATAGTTCAGGTAAAGGATAATGGAGGTGGATGGGTTTCAATTAACCTCCCTATCAGGATGATATTCTCAAAGGGGAGAGAAATGTAGAATAATCCACCGTGCGCACTCTATCCCTATATATAGTTCACATCCTGCTAATAGAGATGGTACAGCAGGATTGCAGTTCAGTTGAGTTATCTTAGTAGGTATTCAATTACCCCTCAAGAACTCTACCTAATGTATACCGGAACATCTATCAAGAAGATTGACAGTGGACACGGGATACCCACATTTCATCAATCGTCTGTCTTAAGATGCTCTAAACTTGCCCTAAGACATGTTAATGGGAAGCATTTACAACTTTAGAACTATTAAAACTACTTTGATTTAAAACGCAAATGTAAGACAACTCCACTTCCCTGCCACCAATAATAAATTCACTTTTAAACTATCTTTTGTAATGATTTATTCAAACATGCAATCAATACTTTTACCAGATTTGACCACATGCACTCATATTTTATGCGCGATAAACTCACTTCCTTCTAATATAAATGACAACATGTCTACTTAAACCAATAAAATGCTCAAATGATTTATAATTTTACTTCGTTTCACTTAATTAAATACATGCAAAACAATTTCTATGCGTCGTCTTAATGTAATAACGATTAGAGCCTGAATGTTAGAAGATAGGCCTACCGCCAAAATATAAAAATTATCCATCCAATATTTTATTTAAGGAAATTAATTGCAGCAACTGTTTAACTATCCATTGCAAACTTAAGGAAGTAAATAAAATTTACAAGCAAACAACAAAAAATATTTTATGTGTCATAATAAATTATCATAAATTTATTATGAGACATTGTGAAATATTATATGCGTATCAATATTTTCATTTATTAACATAATATTGCAATTAGAAAATTTATAACATAAAAAATCTATAATCGCATAAATATATCACACTCAATTGAAAATGATTATTGGCGCAAATAATATCTATTCTTGCAATTCTTTTAAAATTTCGTATAAATAAACATTTTTGGCACTGCACTGTTATTATAAAGAATTGCCGATGTCCAGTAAAAACATAATAAAATTTATCACGCTAACTTGAAAAAAATAGCTAAATCTACTCTTCCCCAGACCGCGCTTAATCAGATAGGAAATATTAACATCAATTATTTTTTATCAAAGAAAAGAAATTTTTTACTCCACGATATTAGAAATAGTCTCTGTTTATATCTATCATCGTAACAGTTCTACATAGATTGCTTACATTAAATAGTTAGAGATGAATAGAATGATTAATAACAAATAATAAAATTTATTATAGCTATGTATAAGACGAGGACCAACTGTTTAAAATTTAATTTAAACAACCAAAAATATGTAGTCATCAAGTGACGAAATCTCGACGATAAATTAATTGATATTTAATGTCTGCACAATGTGGTTTTATGGTAGACTAGACGACTGAAATAGATGCACCTGTGTCTATATTTTCAATTTGTAAGAGCCGGAAAAAAGCGTCAAACTTTATATAAATGGAAAATGCCCATTAAAATAAAGCTCTTCGACTAGTGCGGTGAGCACACCTCGCTTAAAAATATTTTTGCGTGTACCGCATCTGAAAACGACTTTTTTACATCGTCGTTGTCGTGTTTCGTTTAAATTTTATTAGATATATCAGTACAAAGTGAATTGAATGGCTATATTGCGAGATGCACATGGCTGTATGTATTTTAATGCCTTCAAAGTCGTAGGAGAACGACATATCAGCTCATTGCACCTTGTCGCAAATGGACCCACTGTCGCAGCCTCATGACTCAATAACTTCTTTTTAAAATGTAAATTACCTCACATACAACTTCCTTTACTCGTTTGCATCATAGTGCAGGGTAGTTATATTGCACCACACAGTTTTTTTTTACTTTCTCATAAAAACAAATCACAATCTAACTGGTTATATCACAATTTTGTAAACAGTCTGTTTTGATTTAATTTATTGTTGCGTCAATGTGCATTTACAGCATTACTATCGTTGCACACCTTTGAGGCTAAAGCACAATTAATGGGTGACAAAGATTTTAGTATGCAAATTGGTATCAGTGGTTGCTATGGTGATTTTGAACGCGCTTGGCAGGTGAGGGTCGTCGTAATAATTACTTCATTGTCTTGCTTATAAATTCTACCATTTACTTGATGAATGTTTGGTAGATTCAATGTTTTCCCTATTATAGTTGAATCGTCTTCAATTGATTAGTTAGTTAGATATTTAAAAAAAAACTTAACTTTGAATAGCAATTATTTTTGAGTAGAACAGAAGAAAAAAAAGTACCAAAAGATTTTATTACTTTTAATTCTTTGTTAAATCAATTAGTGGTAAAGTATAAAGTTTTCGTTTTATTATAAAAGATTAAAAATTGATTATGACCTAACTCGAACTTCACCTGCAAAGCCATCAAAGATAATTATTCTCGTCGTAACCTTAAAGAAGGGAGTTAGTGATGGGCATAATCTAATAATGACTATCATTAAAATGGGAAGAGATGGAATGAAGTCAACGGTTATGGTTTGAGGATTTTAAAAAATTCTTTTAACAAAGAGAATTTAAATAAATTGAAAGTGAATTTATTTTTTTCATTTTAGAGAAATTAATGGCAAGCAATTATGCAGAATATTTTAATATCATACATGCAAGGTGTAAAGCTTTGTGTGAGAGTAAAGTCCCTTGGGATCGTAATTAAAGACAAGTTGCCATAGTTACTAATAGTGACCTTTACCTAAAGGGCAAGAGCCGACTCATTACCGGTTTTAGTTTCGACTGGACATGGGTTACATGTAAATTTTCCAACTCACACTCTCTTTACGTTTGACCCGAACATTATACGTAAGATAAATTGACAAAACCTCAATCAGAGAAGCAATAAATCATCATTCAAATGATTGAACAAATAAAAAAGTAAAATTGTGATTTAACTAACTAATGTGAAAAGTTAATATGAGAACTATAAAAGTAGGTCAATATTTAGATAAATAGGTAATGCAATACCATATTGAATGGAGTAAATCTGAAGCTATAATGGAAATCATTTTGGGATAATTCAGTAGCATTTCAAGCAGTATTCAATGTAGGTGTAGGAACACGTGCTGCCAGATGTGCTTAATGAAAATCTGAGGATGGCAAAGTAATGGAGGGCGCGGCTGGCACTGGACTGCGGTCAGCAACAAGGGGAAAACTGAGCACAGGTGTCATGTCGACATGAAGGGAAATTGCGTCCGAATAAATAAAATGAAACTTAATAAATGCGAGAAACGTTGATAGTAGGAAAAAAAGAGAACACATGAATGTGCTTTATTATGACAATGACGAAAGTGAGGAAAAACAGACGAGATATTATGTTTTTAGGGTGTTAAAGGTAAATATCTAATGCATTATGCATGAAACGAGAAAGAACAGGTTACCTGGAAAATGTAACAAGAGCAGAGTTAACTTGACTTATTACTATAGGGATAAAATGAAAAGTGTGCTCACAGGTGTTGGTGAAAATGTTAAAATGACATGCAAATGAGGGCAAAGGTGTAAAAGAGGTATTTGCAGTTTGGTTATAAAGATTATTACTACTAACAAGAAAATTAATAGCATGCGCAAAAGTTTCTCAAATTATTACACATAAAACGAAAGAGAAGAATAAAAAAACGTATAAATGTGCAACTATCGAAAGAGATTTACAATGTCCATCAATTCTGTCATGCAATCGTTGTTTTGCAGGCGGTAAGTCGAGCTGTTTTCCTGCTATTACCAGGTGGAGTCATTCTATCGCAATTCGATCCAAATCCATTTGTCTTTCCACCCAGAACAACATTCGCTCTCAATCGCATCATCCAGCACAAAACGATTTCGATAATTCGCTATAAAAATTTACGTAAATAAATCATAGCAATGTCAAGAAAAGTTTTTCTTAAAGTTTACTCTTTTACTGACATGGCCCATTCCCAAACCACACACACTCACACACACACACACACACACACACACACACACATATCCTCACACAACTTTCCGTTTCGAATCTTCTCAATTTTTTTCAATGTGCATGTGTTTACGTGCCGCATGATCGAACGATTGCCGAAGCGAGTAGATCAACACGTGTGCTTATCACAGTTTGTTTTACCGATTTGTATTCCAGCAATAAAGCAGCCGATCGGGAAAATCTCACTACATAAATCAATTCCGATTCGAGCCATGTGCAGTTACTTTTTTTCAAATGTTGTTTTAAAAAGGGAAATTTACACGTATATGTTTATAAATCAAACAAGCAATTGGCAAAAATATTTATCACTTCCCTTAATTAAATCAATCATAAACAAACCACCGACGAAAGCAGCAAAAATAATTGTTGATCACTTTTACATCTATCATATTCACGTAAAAAATAATTGACAAATTATTGGCTAATAAGTTCTATTAAAAAAAGGTGTTGAATGTTATTAGGATTGTAAATGGTTCATGCATGGAAGTTTATTTTTACAAGAATAAAATAATGAGAAATAAATGTTCCGTATGACTTGTAAATACATCCAACAAGTTGAAATAAATGGCTTTGCTTCAGATTCGATTCTTAATAGATGTATGTTTCTTGTTAACTAAGAGCGAATCTCTTAGAAAGTAAAATCATTATTTTTTACTATATTTTCTTAGAAGCACATACATGTTGAACAAGATTAATAAATTATTCTTTCTTCCGTATGTTGACTAGAATTATTAATTAAATAACTTATTTGGATGAATGTTATGTTCATTTAATTGACTAGAAATTAAATTAATCAAACAATTTCTAAGAAATTTAAAATAAAAGGACAACCTTTGATGGATGTATTAATTTTAATGAGTAGCTAATTTTATACACTAACTAGTAAGATATGATTAGTTTTCTTATAGGAAGGCAATTAATTTTATTACTTTCAAGTAAAGCCAGTAAAGCAATTGCCCTATTATCTTAACTTCTTGATTATAAATAAATTATTTATCTTATCATTTTAATTACTTCTGTTGATAATGCATTAATTTAGAAGAAGTTGAATTGATATAATATAACCAATGCATTAAACTTGTGTGTTAAACTTTCATATGTTATCGCATAATCTGTCTTTGCATGCGCGCACTTAATAAATGAAATGAAATTAACGAAGCCCCAAGTAAATTAATTGCAAACATAAGAGCATTTTATGCTAATCGCAGCATCAATCAACACATAAAGCTTGTTTATATTATAGCTATTATTAAAGAGCATTTTTAGAAAAGTCCTGCACCTGGATGTATTTTATATATGTATGTATGTGGGGAAACCTGAACAAGTTCAATAATGTTTAGCAAATGACTATTACACTCACATTCGGACAGGAAATTAAAAGTTTGCGGAATTAATTTTTACTGGCTGTACGTTTCAAAATCATCGAACAGCAATTAAAAATACGGATAGGTGTTGGAGAGTTTGTTAAGCACTTTTTGTGTGCGTATAGGGTGTTGTTGGTTGGTTTTAACCAGCTGACTCTGGTCAGTATAAATCAGTAGATGAGCTTCGACTCAGTCGACATGCCACACGTAATTAAACACCCTCTCGAATGTGAGCTATACGCAAAAAAAGCTAATTGCTTTTTAGCCTATGCCAAATTGCAGGTGCTACAAATTGTACAATTTTATTAATTTATTGAATGAATGAGATCGAAATTAAGCGTTTTTTTTTGTTCGTTTTCATTGACGTGTGATGAAACATTATCGATAAAATGATGCGTTTATCAAATGTCACTAAGTCCAAGGTAGTAATGTTTATTAAAATTTTATCTACATATTAATGTGCAAAGTCAACGTATTTTTTTCTCTATATTTTCTTAACAATTCGTCATAATAGCATTACCTTTATGAATACCTGCTGACTTATCAAGGTATCAATTCTGCTTATGCTAGACTTTTGATCCAACAACAATGGACGTGGGATTTTTATCATATATACCTGTTATAAATATGAAACAGCTGTGTTGTGACTGCATTCAAGCAAATTCTTAATATTTTTTTAAAATAAAAATAAACTTGTAAAAGAGATAGAAAAGAAAGCAGTGAATGCTGAAAGTTTTATTTTTATACTGTTTATACGTTTTTGTCTACCACCTACTGGTTCACTGCACAACAACTCCGACAGATTTATTTAAAATTTATCTCAATCGGCAATAAATTATCCAAACATGTATATAAAAGAATCATTAATATATTTGCATTTAATCAAAACAATTTTATGAGAAAGAATGGATAAATCGTACGCGTGCGCTACTTCATCGTTAACGGGTGTTGTGTATTTGATATAAATGTGAATAGGGGTGAAATGTACCCTCATGGGGCGATCGGCTTTTGGGGGAATTAAGCCAGCCAGCATCAAAAAAGAGCAATTGTCACACCGTTCATCCCCGTGCCAAATTATTATTAACTTTATCATTGTTATGATAATGACATTCGTATGACTCACATAACCATTCTCATTTTAATTATTCCAAAGCATATTAAATATATTTGACAATAATTTATAAAAAAAAAATAAAGAGAATCAAAATGAAAGCGTAAAACAAAAGAATTTTTCGGCGTCTTGTGTGTTCCGGTTAAAAATAGATCGAAGGGAGGTTTTAAGAGAGTCAAAGTCGCCGATAATAGAGTTAAACGATTGTTCTCCAACCCCTATATATAGTCGATTCGAAACGGCACCCCAACCTGGCACGACCTGAGAATAGACCTGGATAAGCGATCCCGTGCTCCACCGGACTGATCGGATTTTATAAAAGAGGTCTTTGCAATTTGATAAAAGCGGTTAGCCGGACCCATTGCTTCTACATTCAATGACTGATTGCAAAAGGTAAGCCGAATTAAAGGGGCTGCAGAAGGATTTCTATAATATTGCTTAAATTACAAATGCAGATTATTATGGTTCATGAAATTTAGCAATTATTTATTTGAATTCGAATAAGAATTTTTTTTATATAACCTGATTGCCAGAAAATTTACTTATTTCACTTGAAATAACATAACAACATTTAATTTAATAAATCAATTACAAAACATACAATAACAAAAATCTAATAAAAATAGTATGTTTTATATTTTTATCATTCATAGCTGATTACACTTTAATTTTGCAATACAAAGAAATGTCTTTTCTGTCGAATAGAAATAAATAAAAAGTAAGTCAGCAGCAATGAGTTGCTTTAGAAAGTTTAATCTCTTAATTTAAAACATCTTTCTAAGGTATGTACATTCTGTTAATTAAAGCGTAAAACTAAAATGACACATAAGCGCTCTTTAAATGAGAGCATGACAACGTCCAAAGACACCTGGAAGTGATTATTAGCAGTACAAAGGCTCCGAAAAAGAGTATGGTTGAGCCAAGTCAGCATATTTCAACGACATACACTCGCACACAAAGATTAGAGGATACCTTGATGATATTTTCTTTACATTTTTTTTTCACATTCTTTATGCTTTACGTAGGCGCCATTGATGATGGCAAATGAAAAGGAATGCATGTGCTGATAGAGCTATTTACATATTCTTTTGTAGAAGTCAAGTGTCGGTCGCAAATATCACCCCAGATGCATAATAAAGTGTTAATTATTAGCTTGAAGGTGGTGGAAATTCAATTACAGCTCGAGTGTATTTCAGCACAAAACCATTTAATAAATCTACCTCAATATAAATGTAATAATGCCGCGCTAAGTACGTAGACTAGTTAACTCACGTATTTGTAATATTAAATCGTCCATAAACAGTCGTCTCGCACAGGCAATCATCTACGCGATGCGACTCGGTGGCGTCAGCAATAAACCTTCGAAAAGGATGCTGCTCCTAACACACTATCTTCTATTTATCATTAAAAACACACCTCTTATGCTTGATCATCTATGCATAAGCTAAAACACCTTAATTAACGTAAAATTCGAATTACATAGTTCGAAACTATAAATAAAACACATTTTCTATATTTTCAGCTATTAATTAACCAATTATATGAAGTAATAAGGAGTAATTTATTATTTAGAAAATTTTGAAATCTCAAATTATAACTGGAACTGCTCAAATTATTTACGAGTTAATTATTTGTAAATTAAGGATTTATTTTCGTTGAAAATTATCACCTCAAACTGCCAATTGCAAGGCGCAAGTGAAATGATTAAGTTGTCAGTAAGATCATGATACACCTTAATGAATTTAATAAATAAGCAAGGTGTATTGCTCAACATAAATTATTAAAATATTTATACCTGACTCACACCTTTTGATACATTTATAGGCCATTAAAATATATACAACTTTATAAATATTACTCAACTACAACTATGCTTCCTGTTTGAAATTATACCACCACCGTGCTATGAATGTACTTGTGTGAACTACGAGGAAAACATATTAAAATTCATTCATAGGCTTTTCTTGACTCTTTTATAAATAAACCACAACTTCCTTTCAATTTATTGACTAATTCAAACAGCAAAATACAATTTATAATTCTGTAGCAAAAACAAAACATATTTGCAACATTCACAATAAAATTTCTTGTTATAACACGATAATTAATTTTATATGCGTATTTTATTATAGAATTTAAAAATGAAATTATCGCAACTGATTGTGTAAATATGCGCGTAGAAAACGTTTGTAATGGTAGTTTTGCAAACGAAATTGTCTTTTTTATTGAAATTGAAAAGCTTGTGTACTCGAAGCGTTGAATACGATTTCAATTAGGATTAATATCAATTAATGAATTTAAATCCAATTGCATACAGTCATTATTTACACAAAAAAAATATCGAACCTACTGATAAATGTTGACTTTTAGTTTTTTTTTTATAATCTGTTAAAGCATTTATTGCGATCAAATGTGTTAATAATATATTGAAAATTATAATTTGCAATGTATTAAATACTTTGTAAATTGCTTAAGAATTAATTTATATATGAAAGTATGTTGTGACGTCAATGTCTTTCTCAATGGACCATACATAAGCGATAACCTTGTTTGACATGGGGGGTTGGTTACTCCTTATCTACCGGCACCGTTCACAGGTTATTCCAACCAAACGATACAACACAAAAAATCCAATTTTTTACGTTCGTTATTTAATTGCCCATATAACTTGTTTATGGCATCAACATTTTTGTTTTGCGCGCGCGTCGCCTTTTTTATTAGAAATTGCGAGATGAAATATATATTTTTACCCTTTGATAAGAGGCATTGCCTGCTTTATATGCTTTTAATAAAAAATTGTTTTGCACCGGAAAAAGTGCGAGGAAAATTAATCTTAAAATTGATACCAAACAATATTTAACTTGCCGTGATTCCGATTAAATAAATTATAAAAAAATATAGAAGTTTATAATGGGATTTGGGCCCCTCAAAAAAAACTTTTTAGAAAGGTGCGCTGATGAACAGCAGAGCTCACACACGCACTGTTACAAAAAAAAACTTCTTCTTGTTTGGGATTTATTACACATGGATGTAAACTTATTTAGAAGCAAAAAATTCTTTTGTTCTGTTCTGTTGCTTTTTTATTCACATATATAACACATACGTATGAACGGAAACGCGACGTCGTCGTCGCAACGCGCAGATTTTCTTTTTTTAAAACCTCTCTACCTGGAATTTCAGTTTATTTATAAAAGGACGCTTTTATTTTGTGTTTTGCAGGTGCATGCCCCCTCACAAACATGTATATTTTTTTTACATATATTGGTTCTAAATGCAGACACCTAAATTACAAACACACACCTTCATATACATTTCACCGCAAAAAGTCTCATTTTTCACAGACATAAGCAGCAGCCTGACTAAAAAACTCACATTTAAATGTTAAAATATGAAGTGCTCATAATTTCTGACAGCATTTCGAAACACATACAGATAGGTACGATCCTTGAATATCATTTTACATTCAAAAATGCAAAAATTTTCTCGTCATTAATGAATAATAACAAATGTCCTAGTATGAACAGTCAGGATATGAGAATAAAGCAATTAAAAAGTTTGAATTAAAATAAAATAATAAATAAACGTTTTGTTTTCAACTTGGTTGAACTTTCTTTGATCTTCAAAATGAATAAAAATAATAATTTTAAACAGAAAAAATAAAGCTGTTAAATTTTTACTGTCACAATCTTAAAACTCTACGAATGGTTAGAAAAATATCAATTTTAATTTTATATATAAATTTACAATGTGCAAAAATATTTTGTGTTAATTAAAATTAATAATTATATTATTAAGGTCATAGTGCATTGACCATAAAATATAAATATATCAAAATCTTATAGCATTATGATTAAAAGTACATACATACTAAATATAGGACACGATAATTATTTTTTGAAAACTTCTATAAGTAATAATTTTTCATACTACTAATAATTTATTTATTTTCTTTAAATCTCCTCCATATAGTATAGTATTTCAAACAACTACAAAAAATGTAGACTATGCTAGTCGACCTACACAAAGTTTAGGGTGCCCTTTCTAGGGATGCTTTTTATGCAGCTGGGGTTCTTCTATGAGAAGAGCCAATACATTGTTGCCATTTCTATACCAAACCATACAATGTCTTCCATATGTGTATAATATTAACTGCTTTACCTTCATAGGTTCAAGAACCAGATGTCTTTACCACTCCTACCTGACTTAAGTCATTAGGAGACAGGTTTTAAAGCGTTTCCTGTGCCGCCATTATTATTTTCCATTAATTTAATGTTATAGTATGAAAAATGTAAATAACATATACCACCAGAATTTGAAAAAAATTCCCTTAAATAAATTTAATTGTTAATAATTTGATACAATTAAATTCAATTGAAAACAATGAGGGTTACATCTATTATAGTATACTAAACATCGGGTGCCACGTCAAATATTTTTTAATTTTTTTTTTTATTTATAGTCTTTCTATTTGAAAGTAAAATTGAAAATGTGTCGCGCTTTGTATTTAGTGGTTATGTAAACAAAAACATCCCCCACCCGGAGGCCAACATGGCGCCAACTCGAAGACACATGTTTCTGTGTTTGCATAATTAATTTTGGCAATGTTTAAAAGCTATTTGCCCAACCGTCACTCTTTAAATATTATTTTATATATGTGAATTATAAATTGATGAACGACTTGTTTAGTGCGAAATAAATTTACCTTTGCGTTGTGGTTTTGCTTGCTTTCTACGTCCACGTGCTCCTCCAGGTGCTGCAGATGCCATGATGTTACTGTCATACGGATGGTGACAAATCCCATCAAGCACGATTTACAGGAATAAAGCACAGAAGGATAATAAACAATAGACACTGAGTAAAGTCAACTAATAAATGTTTGTACTAAAATATTTGTGTTTGTTGTTTTTACGTGAGACGTTACGTGTCAAATTTTTGACAGCACGCTACTGCGATGATGTGCACGAGGTACACATACGCACCCCTAGTGTCGGACTCGACGCGTTCTCGGCGGTAGCCCGCGGCAATAAACATTCATCGGATGATCGCCATTGGCCGTACAAGTCTGTTCCCATTGGTTGCACCTTGCAGGTTTACTCCTACCTGCGAATTTTCTTTGTGAAAAATAATTTTCTTTTGCTAATTTACTACCTGCACAACAACACTTCAGTCCTGACTTACGAAACAAGATCATACATTCAAATGGAATGAGCAAAACCAGCTGATCGTTGCAGACATTTTCTAAAGCGTGGATAGGTCGGTAAAAAGTAAAGCATACTGTTGATGCCATGCGGCATGGATAACAACCCGGCGGGAATCAGTTTTGAAAGTGGGGGCCAAATAGTTAAAGCTTTAGGCGTCTGGCGTCAGCATCTTGCAGCGTCGCTTTTACTAACTTTCACATTAAATTTCATACGATTTCATCACTTTTTTAAATTTCAAACTACCATAATTATTAGATAACAAAATTGAAAATTTCGTAAGTGTTTTCATTTCAATTTTGATAAAAAAAGCTTTTAAAAATACTGAAATTTTACAAATATTGGACTTGAAGCGACATCTGATGCAGTCTGGTTTACACAAGAACACGTTCTAGCATGTCAAACCAAGCACAACTTGTAGCAGCAAAATTATAGTTATAATATTTAATACTAGATGGAAAGAATTGAAACAAAGTTTTAAATTTTTCATTCCTGAGAATATTTAGTATATGTAATGTATATGTTACAGTAAAAGCGTTAATTGTAGTAAATGCATACACATTCTAGTCAATTCATGCATTTATTATGGCATTATACTAGAACCATGAATTATGAACATTTTTTTAGACATTCAAAGAAATTATTGATTGATAAGTTCTGTTTTATGGTTTTATCCAAAAAAATAAAAATATTATTGTATTATTATTATATGTAATTGTATGATAATGATTTTAAATTTATCATGGTCTATCAAAAGCACTTAACAAAATTTGTAATTTTGAACGCAATAAGAACAAAACTTTTAATCTTAAATATTTCTAATTATTTTAAAATCCATCACATTATTATGGCATTGGCATGAGCATTTTTATTAGGGGAAAAAAATTACAAAGAAAATTTTATTTCATATCGTACACAGTAAATTATAAAAAAATTAAAGTATGAATTGACGAGGTGTAAAAAATCGCTGTAATAAATCTAAAAAGTATGTGTTAAATTTATACATATGTATGTACGAAATGTTGGAATGAAATCATCATATGTGGAATATTTGAAATCGATTAATTATATAAATTCGTGCCATCCTGCAAGTAATCAATATATACAAGATAATGATGGGACGCCTGCAGTTAAAATCTCCCAAATTTATTAAAAGCCTTCCCAGCGTGGATGAAATGGAATGCAACTGCGAACTGCCTAATAGAACGAAGAAATCTTTTTGAAAATATTTTCATCATAAATCATTTTTCGCTCAAAAATTTTATGATATTACCTGTTTCTGACTGTACAATCACCGCACTGTTGCCTTAACTACATTCCATTGTTACCGATTTTACGATATTTCTATATCTATAGTGACAAAATCAGTTTTAATCTAATGTAATTTAAATATAAGTTTATTAACCATACTCCATCTCTACTGTCATTTGTTTTTGAGATATTTCAGGAAATATCAGAAAATTTTCGAAAAACACGCCTGATGATAATACGTCATTCAAAGTTCAACTTCATAAAAATAGCCATAACTTCATATTTTCAAATGGCATCATATATTTTTCTAAATTTTATCCTAATCTATGAGAAATTCTAAATCTAATAGATATATTTTCTCCCATATTCTCCCATATTCTCCCATATGTTCTTTCATATTCTCCCACATATTCTCCCATATTCTCCCATATTCTCCCATATTCTCCCATATTCTCATATATTCTCACATACATTCTCCAACATCTTACCATATTCTCCCATCATATTC
>JAODFZ020022303.1:0-18295 GCA_027574845.2 Deinopsis erosa
GTCACTGCGTTGTTACATGTTGCATCTCTTACGCACGCAAGGCTGAGACTATATACCTGTCTCACTTTAACGCGCATTTCATTAAAATACTCAAGCTTTTTGAGATTGCTACCTTATTATAAGGGCGCAAAAGTTTATTTTAGAAGTACAAGACGCCGAAATCAAGGCGCAAGTTATTTGTATAGTTGAATGTAAAATTAATAATAATATAATATGATATTTTACTAAATAAAAATAATTTTATATCGATTATTACATTTTACGTTACTTTTTATTTAATTTCTCCCTTATTATAAATATATAAACATTTATATTATAAGCGCAAGAACGCGCAATCTAAGTGCTATTAGTAAAAATTTTAAAATCCTGAAAATATCGTTGGCGGGGCTAACGAAACCATCGTTCTGGCCCTGCCAGAGCTTTTTCGATTTTGCTACGTTATTATAAAAGTGAACAATTTTATTTTTGTGTCGCAAGGACGCGCAATCTAAGTACTACTAGTAAAAATTTTAAAATCCTGAAAATTTCGTTGGCGAGGCTAGCGAAACCATCGTTCTGGCCCCGCCAGAGCTTTTTCGATTTTCCTACCTTATTATAAGGGCGCAAAACTTTATTTGAGTGACGCAAGAACGCGCAAGGTGGGCGCAATCCTTTCATATAGTTTAAATTAAAATTTGAAAAGTTGGCGGGGCCAGGACGATGTGGCTCATTTTTGTGCGTATTTAATAGATACAGAGTTTTGGTTGAGTGTTAAAGTGAGTTTATTAAAACTATCTAATATTTATTATTTCAATAGTACTTTTTATATGCTCTCATAGCATATTATATTAATACATTATTTTTTAGTATTAAGGATGCAAATGATACTTTTAATTACATCAAATATAGCTAACATTTGTATAGCTGTTGTAAACAATTTTTTATTTTAAAAATAATAGATAAACAAACATAACCATTAGTAGAAACATGTATGTAGCAGACTAAAATAATATATAAAAATAATAGATGAAAGGAAATAAAAACACATAAGAAGGAAATATTCATGGAATGACAATAAACTAAAAAACAATGCATTTTTAAATGTAAGGTTCTTTACTTTATCAAGAAAATTCTTAAAATTTTTATGTTTATTGCTTTGGGTACTGAAAATAGTCTCAGGAAAGGACATTTTCTATACACATACTATTTCTTTACTATAATAAACTATTCCGTTTAGCTTATAAACAAAAGAATTTATAAAAATAATGAATGCAATTTAAATTCAATCGCATATGTACACTTATAATGTAAACTAAAGCAGGAAAAGTCAATATGAAATGGTCAAATAACAACGGCAGCGGTCTCAAATATTTGCAAACTGACAATGTGTTAATTGCCACAGTAACAGCTCTTCCACGAGCACCAGCAAAATCTCTCAAAATACAATTATTTCATGTGAGCAAACTGTATGTTAAGCGTATAATATCTTTCCTTCTTTCAATGCATATACAATGTTGTTGAAAAGTTTTGCTAAATGTATGTTTAATCATCTGGGAATAGACAGAACCGCAATGTATTATAAACTGTTGTCATTGCTCTATCTCAATATTCAACATCTGGTGTATGAATTCTTTAATAACAGCTATGTACAACTGAAATACAACAAAATCTAATACAAAAAGCAAAACAGCTTTAATTATATTTTAATTTCATTTCTCTCGTAGTGTAAGGGTTGCGTTAATTTTGTTACAGGTAGCAAAAGCTTTACGTTATAAACCTTAACCAGTAAAAACGGCAGCTGAGAGCTTTTAATTACTAAAACCTATTTTGTCTAAAAAACGTTTGTAAAAATAAATGTACTTCAACTATACATATTTTAGTGAAATCATTCACTCAATAAATAGGAAATTGAAAAATTTAATTAATTGCTCGTATATTGAACAGAAAAGAATTTGTCAACATGTTCAATATAATATTGTACAAACAATAAATTTATTTAACGGACATAAAGGATCAATTAGTAAAGCAACAAAACTGGAACGAATAAATTGCATTAAATTGTCGTTTCATTTTGATACATTGCATCTACAAACGGATTTAAAAGATAAACTCTTCAAGACAGATTACACCATCCATCAACTTGCTAACATTTTCATCACACATACCAACTATCCCTGATGCTATGTCTTAGACATAATGAAAAAAGGATAAAGTTTTTTGGAAGGTAAAATTTCTTTAATTCAATGCATATTTATGAAATGATTAATTAGGCTAAGCTAAATGAAAGAAAAAATGAATGATTCATCCAGGTGCTCCAACCTCTTATGTTCTTATTTAAATTAATAATACAGCACTCGCATTATGAATGAATTAATATACATTTTTTTTTGTTTAAAAAATTGCCATTACGTTTGGACACCAGCAACAAACAGCCAAAATTCATCCATCAATGTCTCATTTAAAATATGTACGACACTTAAGCTTATAAAGCATAAAACATATGCGAAAAATAATTACTTGAATGAAAGCCTATATTATTTAAATAATTATTTTTTATTTAGAAAATTTAATTGAATGAGTGATTTATTATAGTTGCCTCACAACCTGACGAATGAATGTTCTCTTAGCTTAACTTCCCTTATGTGTTGATAGATGATCAAATATACCATATAGCGTCTATATAGATAGACGCATGTTTTTATTTATTTTAAAGATTTAATTAATTTTTATTAGTTTAAGACTAAGCTAATTGCAATTTGCTAGAAGCTTCTCTGCTTAATAATTCATAACACTAATTAGTGTAATTCAAACAATCTTATTCAATTTATCTATGTACTTAAGACAGTAATTTAGTTATGATGAGATGAGATTATTGGGAGCTTATTAGATTTTCGTAAAGTTCGTTTTCGCGTCTCTATTAATTATCATCGAATGGTGGAGGCGCGCGCGTGTGAATGTGTGTGTAAAGTGAGAGTCGAACACTGGCAGAGATTTATTTTCCACTCTCTCTCTTACTCTGTGGCGATGCACTATATAGGAAATTGATTTGGTTTAATCGGCAATTGATTTACTTAACTAATATTTATTAAGTTTATGATGGTAAGTTAACACCATAGTCCACTTGATCATAATATGATAGGATCGATTTATCCGATTAGCTATGCTTTTTGGACTAAAAAATTTTACTTAAATGTATCGTGTAAATATTAACTTCAAAAAGAAAAGTTCTCTTAACTTGAGTAGATTTAGAAAATTTTATATTACTCTAAAAACTCGTCAAACTCGTAAAGTCTATGATGATATGAAAGTATCTGCTATAGCAAACAGGTGTCATAAAGAAGCCCTTTCGTAGTTACTTTGACACAAATTAGAGTTACTCATCCTCGTCTAGATCTTACAGGTTAAACTAACTTGCACACACATATGTGGCAATAATTTTCTGTTTTTTTTTATTTGCAAATATATTAACCTGCATGGCCGAATCAATATTATGGAATAGAATTTATTGTACACATGGGGCAGACCAAAGCATACACAGCCGCCACATAACAGCAAAAATATGGTGCAATAGGTTCCGGATTTGTATCTCAATCGAAGAAACTGGCTGCTAGTCGCTGAGATATAGTGCGGGATAGCATTGTGTGTTCACTATCATCGATTACTATAACAACCTCAAACCGCACTCGTAATTTCAAATGGAATAACTACCAATACCTAGTAAACTTACTAGTCTAACTCTTCCAAACATTTCCATTTCATTATAATCTATATATGAATATGTAGATGGTGAATCATCATATATAGTTACATTGAAAACATCTATTGATCTTAGTTAATTAATGCTACAGTTACCTGTATAGAGAATGAGACAGCTAAAGTTTGTATCACCACATAAAACAATGAAACTTTGATTTGTTTCAGAAACAAGCTTTGCTACACCTGTCTGAAAGCGACATGGACTGTGCATTATACATCATTAGTACATCACACCTTTCGTTTGCAATTTATACATGCAAAGACTATCACCATCATCATTATCACTCTTGAAATACTAACAACTTATTACTAACAATATTATTTTAATTATGACAGTAAAATAAACAAAATTTATTTTAAGTGTGAAGTTGAATATATAAATTTGATTATTTCTTCCCAATATATTTTAATGTTCGTATAAAAGAACTTACAATATAATATTGTAAAAGCATTTGACTTCAATTTTAAATACTTTTGAATTCTACAATTGTATACTTACATAGTTGCAAAATGTACATACAATTTTAGAGTTGCAATAATAGCTCAAAATGTGTTTGTTTGCTTGTTGCAAATCTGTTTAATTTTACATTACGTTTATAAAAGTTTTTCTTAGCAATTTTATTATTAAAATAATAAAACGCGAATGGAATTATAAAGTAAATTTTTAATAAAACTTTTTTCTGCAGTACAACGACAATGCACTTTAAGTATTAAATTTGCTATTAAAATTTAAGTAAAATAATACAAAAACGTTGTATAAGTCTAATACAAGTTTAACATTTAATCGGTATTATAATTTGAATTTATTATGATATTTTCAAACTTGCATTTTCCAAGTGCTTTGAAATAAATGTGTACTTAAATCATACATAGATAGAAGGGGATGGCTTTGTTAGAAAACTCTTGAGAGGTTTGCTAAGATGTTCCGATGGAGTGACACTCGGGTATATCACACCCTCGGGCTGTTTTTATTTCTCTTGTCGATAAAAACAACAAAAACAAAAGAATTCATTTAAAGAGGATAGAAGAGCAACAGCGCTGCAGTTGAAATAAAAATATGTTCGATTAATCTTGTCCTAGTTACAGCAACAGCCACCAACTAGTTACAGAATATTCCGACAGATAAAAAAATGTAAATTGGATCATTGAATGAATTCATACTATCAATGGATTGAAATTCATTTAAAAAACAATGAATCACTTAAATGACACATTGATCTCTTGGCAATCTTAATAAGTGAAGTGAGAGAGGAGACGATGGCTTGCGCATTTTTGATTTTCAATTTTCCCCAAACGTGAGTAATGATCCATTTCGATAAAAGCGGTTTGACAAGACAAGGGCTCTTTTCGATTTTGTTCCTTTCAAGACACAATTCGGTTTAACTACGTCCAAGGACGATGATGCAAAACCAAAGCATTGTCCTTTCGTTTCAATGATTGTTATGTGCGATAGGTGATTCAAGAAAAGCTTGCTACGGTCAGCGTTGGATTAACGACGATATTCCCTAAGGATGGGACACAATGCTATCGCGTAGCCAACCAACATGCGAACGCCTCGCGAGACCCATCCGCCTGAAATCACAATCACCATTGAGGATTTTAAGACATGCTACTTTCTGTACACAGGAGATTTCCACGAATGAAGAAAAACTGCATAGATGCTGTCACATTGCAATACAAACTCTTGTTTATTGCTAGGGCACATGAAAATAAAAAGCCATTGCGTGGCTTAAATAAAATTTCCATTTGCCATTTGTTTCCTTATCATATTAAGCGAACATTTGAATTGCAAAATCGATTATGAAATCAAGAAATTAAATGGATGAATTTGAAGAGTTTGGCAAAAATATAAGAGGCAAACATCATGCTTCATTAATAACTTGGTTTTCGGGACTCGAACATCGCAAAAGTTTGTAAATTAAAATTGCAAAATCTGTCTTCCAGCAGCAGCAGAAGCAGCAGCAGCAAACAGTTTAAACTTGACTATTTCCAGCTGCGTTTCATAATTAAGTTTACAACTTAGTAGGTATTTTTCCTTAATATACGCAAATTAAAAAAATCATCAATTTTTGAACCGCACACTTAATGTTTGCTAATAATTATTGTTGGAATTGGTAATGAGCTGATAACAAATCTCGTAGAGTACGTACTACCCATAGTTGCTTTCAAAGTTGTTGAAAGCTTTTGTACATGCGTATAATTAACTAAGTTTGTATGTAATATGTATGTTTTGATCGATCGTACTATACAAACACACACAAAGCTCAACATAACTTTTAAAAGGCTAATTAATTTCTTAAATGAAAATAAATATACCAAATTGAATTTGATTGAATTAATAATATGTTGTTAAAATATTTATTCAATTGATAGAAGAATAGAAAAAATTTTATTACAATCTAGTAAATATTTTTATGCTTTTACAATTGCAAGAAATATTATATTTGGCAACAGTTCAGATCGAAATATTTCGAAAAATTTCTTTAACAAACATGTTCCTGGCTAGACTCTTTGTGCATCTATAAACAAACATCCAGCATCAAATGCAATAATAAAGAACATTTTCAACAACTGATAATAAAATTATTTGCAGTACATAGTAAATCAAATATGCACTTTAAACTAAACTTGAATTAACACAACATTAAATTAAAATTAATTGTAAGTTTAATATTCGCAAAAGGAGACGTTTGTTTCATTAGTTATGACTTCGTCGGTGTTTATTACGAACAAATAGAGAGGTTTATTAAAAAGTTAATCATAAATGAAATATTTCTCTAGTAATCTAGTAATATATTGTTATAATAGTAGTAGTGATACTAAAAAATGCTTTTGAAAATATGCTTGCTGCAATAATAATAGTGAGCGCGTTTAATTTTAAGTAATGTTGCCGCAAAATATAATTTAATAGCGAGTGGCAATGAAGCGAAACGCAGTGCAGTAGTTAATAACAAATATGAGAACAGTTTTTCAAAGAAGAATATTAAAAATATTTAAACTAGCTGTAAATATGTGCACGAAAAACAGTTAATAATTCTCTTTGCCTATTACCAATATTTAATCCCTAATATGCATTTTGTTGTATGGAATAATATTGCTTCAAAATGCTGGGTCATTACAGTAAAGAAAAGTTTTTGAAACGTTCAATAGAGACATTAATCCGATTAATTTGAAAAGTATGTTATTAAAATTCCTATTGTCATATTTTGCTATCTATTTGTTAGAATGTATTGTAATGAAGTAGTTTCAGTTTACAATCAAAACGCTTTTTTATCGTATTATTTCTCTTTTTTTATACAATTTGATTCATTCTTTTGTGTTAGATTTGATATATGGATCCCATGGTTACTTAATTATGACTTTTTTGTGGATTCCTATTTTCCATATGAAATGCGCATAAAATTTATTGCATTTTTGCAGTCAATAAAGTACGCAAAGTAGAATTTCTTGGCGTGAAAAACTTGATAGTTGGCGGTTTTATATATTATTTGAACAAAAGCCGTATAATTTTTATTACATATGCAATATAAATAAAACATTTATTAAATATTACAATGTGTTTGTAATATGTATATAAAAATATGACTATGAAATAAATTATAAATAATCTTTTGGATGGAAGACATTTATGTGAGTGACTTAATTATATAAAATTTAAATGAAGATGGTAAGGAATTTGCAATTCAATTTAAATTTCATTTAAAAAAAGGCCGATAGTAGCTGTTATCAATGCGAACGGTTTTTTTTATGAAAGTATTAAAGCAAGAGGTTAGGAAAATTGAATTAGTGTTGCAAAACATAGGATGGCCGAATCTCATTTTAGGGAATATACTATAAGAAACTCCTTCTATTTGAGATTATGTAATAAATATCAACGACAAAACCGTCGTTGTGCTTTATATCTCCCTAATATTATCTGCAAGTGTGAAACCTATCTCGCATTATCACCCCCAGCTAGTTATTAACCACAGCGGCAGCAATGGATTAAAACAGGAAAGGAATATACTGTATGTATATATATATAGGGTGCTTAATAATTATACACTCACGTCCCTTTTAGGGTTTTCCAGACTGTTTTACAGAGGAAGGCATCAAGGCATACAAAACGCCTTCTCTCTTTTCTTTACAGATATGCCCAGATAAAGGCAAAGAGTATCCTGTCACCGGCAACAATCCTTGATTGCCATTGTGCGGCTTTTATTTTACTTCCCATATACATATGTATATCTACGTAACATCTGTAAGTTTACGCTGCAATCCAGCTAGGAAGAAAGAAATGCCTTGCACCTGATGTTTTGTGCAATTTTGTGTGCCTTTTTAGTCTATGTTTGCAAAGAAAAAGCGTGCCTCTTTCACATACGTTGACATAAAAAAAAAAAAAAGAAAACGCAAATTTTACAGAAAATATATTTATCACAAGCAATTAAATTGAATATAGAAAAGTTTTTTTATTTACATTAAAGGCAATTTGAAAAATTTTACATTAGAAATAATATAGAAGAACATTATAAAGTTCCAATTCTAGTATAAAGCATAATGGGTTTCCGACAACGAAAGATACATTTTCCTATTAGAAAATGTACATATGCATCGTTTTTCTTTTATTCTGAATGAATAATATTGAAAGGCGAGCGAGGAGCAGTAGAGAAGGAAAAAGATTGTTTCGATGCGATTTATTATAATGCGCGTGTAACAGACTTTTTGGAAAGCATTCAAGATGTTTATAGAGTAAAATCCACCTGCACCCATCTAACATGAAGGAAAAGCAGAAAAATTTCAATGCGTCGTACTGCTCTTTCGTGACTCAACATTTCCTTTTCATTTTTCTTTCACACAAATATTTTTAAACAATTTTTTCGCTTCTAGCAAACATGCAAAATGAACTTTTGCGTAATGCATGTAACTTATAATAATTTTTCTTAACGAAAAAAAGAAAGGAAAAAGTTTCTTTTCTTAAACTCATTTAGAAACGTGCACGTCAGAAGTAGAGGGTTAAAATAAGAGTTAATTGACGCACCCTTTTAAACATAGGTTAAGTGTCTCCATAAACTCTTAAATTAAAGACTATATATGCCAGTTTAACCAGTTACAGTTATAACAGTTTACCTAGCTAGTTTATTGATTTGCCTCTTTACTATAAAAATAAAAACACATTTTCCAACAAATTTAATTGTTTAACATTTCAACATTTGTTTGAAGCAATTTAATTATATTTGCTTTATATTACATACACGTATAATAAGAGTAAATTTTGAAATGGTTTTCCCAAGTGCATAATAGATGCAATTTAAATTCTATAAAAGATTGCTTATATAAAGTGAATATAATAGCGGTGTAAATTAACATTATACAGTTGCTATAAAATCCATTTTATTAATTTATTTTAAAACAAATGTATTTCAATTGCATTGCAACGCTTCACATTATTATTTTAAATAATAAGCTCTATATAGAGGGAATAAAACGTGAGTTAGTTAATTGCATTGATAATAGTAAATTTTTTTTTAAAGAAAAAATAACAATTTATATATATATATATGTATTATGTTAAAAAATATACACCATCAGGCCTAAACCTTTGATAAATAATGTTATATTATTTCTGTTGTTTTAGAATTATTAAAAAAAATATGTCATGAAAAACATCATTAATTCATGTTTTAATTAAATTTTTTTTTCAATAATATGAACAAATTCTTTTCAACCTAATATATTTTAGTGTGAAAATAATTAATTGTAAATTCCTATCACGAATGCTCACCTGCGAGTTATTTTTAATTTGAATGTATAGGTACTGATTGCCTATGAATTGTTTACGGATGAAACTAAGAATAATAATATAGGTATAATAATGTTGTTTAATTATTTATTTATGTATAAGAAAAAAAGTTAAAACTTATTAAAAAATATTTAAATCAAAAAAAATTCTTTGATGTTATTGAATGTTGTTTGTTTATAAAGACGCAACATTTCCATTAAATAAAGAACATTACTTTTTTTATTTATTTAATAAATTTGCATTAATTAGAAAAGCATTTTTTCATGAGAAAGTATACAACGAGAAGCACAATATCAATCTAACAATCTGTATGATATAATGTGAATATAAGTGACACATTTTGTTTCCTATTTTAAAAACAAACCAGTTGCACATGAATTTCTACTTTTATGGAAAAATAAACGTTGATGATGAAAATTTCGATTATTCTGCTCGAATAGGTTAAAAAAATATTAAATTAAATACGTAACATAAAAGCACTCAATATATATATATATATATTATTAATTAAAATGTTTTATGTTCTTAAATAAACAATTTTTTATTAGTGTTTGGAAATAAATTTAGATAAATACATTGCAAAGCTTTATAAATATTTTGCTTTCAGTGAGTATCAAACGATAAATATATACAACCTAATATACAAGATGTATTTGCGTATTTTCCAACCAATAATTTTCATGCAGTGAATATTCTAAACTCATTTTTTTGTTATGTAGAAGAAACTACTTGTCATGCTGTTGCACTTAATCTTAAAAACTAATGGTAAACGGGCGAACTTTTTTGAAACATTCAAAACCTAAAAAAAATGTGAGAAACAATTTTTTATCGATAAAATCGTTTGTGTCAGTGACACATTTAGTGATTAAATTTTTCATAAAAATTTTCATGTGTTGCTTATCCTACTACAGCATTAATTTCATAATTAAAATTATTGATTATTATCATCATTTGAGGTAGTTGTATTAGCACGTGTAGATTGTATTAGTAGAACATCCCCCATTTATAATATTCGTTGTAGTACAAACCATTAACAAGCAAAGTATTTAACACGTGACGCGCATATAAATATAGAAAATAAAACTAAAAAATAAAGGGACATTTTAAGTACTTTTATTGTATCGGATCATTGTATATAAATAACGAATTGAATAGCAATGCTGAACGTACTGTTTGTATCCATTCGAGTGTATACAGAATGATTGATGAAAAGTGGAACCAAATTTAAGCCTAGTATTGCTCTCCCCCTCTCTCATTCACTTAAAATAACACATTCATTTTCGTTTTAATTTCGTTTTGATCACAAAAAGGCAATCCAATTTCAAATATTTTATTTTTCGTATCAATAGCGGTTTATCATTGCTTTGCCACTACAATTATAAAATTGACAAATCTGTTAATTAGTTTAATGAGGCGGCACATCTTTGAATATTTGATGAATGCAATACGCGGTAATGTGAATTCAAATATTTTTTGCTATTAACGATAGTAGCTTCTCATTAAATTATTTAATAACTTCATGCATAAAAAATGTATTTTTTTATCTAGCTCATATTTGAAAGGATGTTTTGCATGTAATACATGCAATGTGTGCTCATAACTAAAACGCACACTGTTTTTTAATCGTCAACATGCCTTTTAGGTGCCAGTTAGCAACAAAAAATTCTAGTGAAATAATATCATCCATATGCTTCTCTTTTGAATGAAAATGCTTTGCCTTTACATAATTTGCAGCTTTGCTTTATATTCAGATTCCAGAAATCATCAACATCATCCTCGGATATATTATTTTTCAATAAACGTTTGTAAATATTTTTTTATGATTTTATACTGAAAATTTTCTCTTAAAGAAATCAATAATATACAAGAATACGTAGCAAATTCATTTATATATATTTAAATAATTCTTAATTAGTTTAATGAAAATTTAAGCAATTTCATGTTTTTGCATTGTTAAATAAAGCTCCATGCTGTATGTACAAATCACGTTTTATTTTATCTTGACAATTTGTTGCTTTCATTTGTATTTACATTATTAACGTCGCATCGAAATGAAACATTTTTTGTTGTTATTCTGTGCTTTTTTACATATTACATCAAAGTTAATTGAAAATCGTTTATAATAACAAACAGATTATTAATATTTACAAATTAGTTAAATAGTTCTTGTGAAAGTTATGTCATTAGTTATTTATAAAGCGCATGTATTAAATTACTATTTATAACTTTAATTTCTTATTAATCATCGCTAATTATGATAAGTTATACTTTAACTGATTACGAAAAGTACTAATAATTAGTCAATGCCAGATATTTTATAGATTGAATCATTTAATATAAATTAAGGCATAAATTTGCATTAGAATGCCAAACAATAATAACTTTGATTATCGTCATCTTATTACGGCTCTCATTTCCTTTTCTTAATTTTATTGTTAATTAAAACAAAAAAGAAAAAAGGGAAAAACAACAAGTTTTTATCTTTCGGTATCCATTTAATTCCCTGGAGCAAAAACAAGTTTTTATTTTGTAGTTTTTAAGAAAATATGTAAATTCCCTTCCCTATAAATGAGAAAAATATTTATAATAAAAATAATGAGAAGGAAAGACAAATCATAAAAATCCACGAAACAAATAAATCAATTTCTTAATGAATTTAAGATACAAAATTACCATAAAACAATTTACAATTCAAATTGCATTCATGTTTATAAATCTTTTATATGTGTGGATACACGAAGAAGGAATGAAATGAAAATATTGTAAAATAATTTACTTATGTAAATATTGAGAATTTATTTTTTGCAATTAATATTTTGTATATTCAATTATCGCTTTGCGTTTGCATACAAATTCAGTATCAACATTTTATATGTTATTAATATTATACGGGTTTGAGGAAGCATGGAAGCAACACAACTGTTTGAATCAATAATTATTGTTAGAAGAGAATTAATATTATAACGAGTTTACAGGTTACTTTATAATTAAAATGTTAAACCAATTAATATGATTAAAAATATTTGCCTATGAAATAATAAAAATTATATATTTTAAACACTTTATACTATTAATAATAAATAAACCAAATTTTAAACATTAATCCTTATTCAGCCATTAATTTATGCATTTTATTCGTGCGTGCTGAATGGCATAAAACTCATAAACATTATTTTAAACAATTTAACAATAAATTTCATATATTTTATAAAAATGGCTTGAAAAATAAATTGTCGTGTTTATAAATTTTAGCTTTAAATGAACGTATTATATTTATTTGTATCAATGATTTCTGTATTTATAGGCATTTGTTTCTGACATTTCTAAATTTATATGAAATTTACAAAACTGTCTATTCCAGGCCATCCACAAACCTAATGAAAATTAAAGGATTTTTTATAGAAATGAATATCAATTTTAGAAAACTGTTATAAAAAAAATCACATGTGCTTTGTGCTATTATTATGCATATACCTTCAATTAGATATGTAAAATCCAACATTTTGTTTTCGAAATACAATTTTAAAACATAAATTCGCATATGTGGAAAAAAACAAGCGAAGTAAAACAAAATAAAAGGAAATTTTTCTTTTATTCATTTCAACAGCGCAACATATTTCAAAAACTACAAACAATTTTCTATTATATACAAAGATAAAAAGAAATAAAATAAGTTTATGACTTCAATGCGCAAATATTGATTGCTTCTAAACTTATATGACACTTTTGACTTTTTTCGCCTAAAAACCATATTCAATTTCATCGAAACCGAATGGAGTTTAACGAAAACCACTAAAAAAACCTTGAATAAACATGCATATAGATATTTATTAATCAACCAGCCACCAAACAATAATATTAGTTTTTAATTCTCATCAGCATACAGCATTTATTATTTGAAATAATAAAAGAATTACTTGCCAACAACACCACATAGAACTTTAATGCATCTATTTACAATACTTAAGCTATAGTAACAATGCTTCTTTGAAACTAGTTCAGTAATCTAGTAAAAAAAAAACTAATTAATTTACTAAACTACTAGTTGCATAAAAGTATTCTAAGATTTAAACTTTCTTTATGAAGGTTGGAAATAGCTGAAAGTTTGTGTGACTTTAACTATTAAGCTTGCACAAAATATTTTTCGTGGACATAAATTTGTCCCCGGCCCAATGTGCGTTTTCTCTTTTTGCTTCTCATTCTTAATTAACAATAAATAGTATTTCTTAAGATAAAATTCATAGCAATTAAATTTACATAGTTTAATGGAAATGTTTATTAGATGCATGTTCTAAACTAATTTATCATTAATGTGATGTGGTTTGCAAGTTCAGTGTTAAATTATTTTTGATATAAGTTTAGATGGAACTTAAATATTCATAGCACAAAGAGAATTTATTTTTGCTTTAAATAAAAATATTAATTAGAATATATTATAAGGAATGAAATTAGCTAGGTTAACTATTTGGCCAAAATATGATACAATTACTTTCGTTAATGCTTCTACCATTATGTATTTTATAGTATCATTTAAACAATTAGCTAATTAAAGATATATTTCTATTCAAATGCGTACATTTACAATGTATATTATTATAGGAATTAATTAAAGAGCGCATAGTTTTATTAAATGGAAGAATGTTTGTTTAAAAGTTAAAGAAATTTGACCATTGGATGAAAAGCTCTAGCCATTAAAGCTTAAAGTATTAAAGTTTAACAACAATAAAAGCTTTAACAATTATCACAATCGTAATATAAACTTGATAAAAATAGATAAGTTAGACTTTATTAAATATTTAACTTTCAGACGGAGGAAAAAAAGTTTTTCATCTTTGCAAAATTCAATTGTGTATAGAAAACAATGAATGTTTATAGGAATAAAATATATTGATATTGAAGGGAGTATTTACATTTCTTATAAACCTGTGATGTATTTATTGGATAGAAAAATCAATTTTATATTATAATTTAATTATATTTTATAAAAATATGAATTAAATATCGATTGCCATTGGCATGCTCAGAATGAATTTAGAAGAAAATATGATTTATAGTAACATTTTTAAAACAAATTCAATGTAAATTTATTACTGATATTATAATAATAAATATTGAAAGCATTTTTATTGCTTATTACGTTCCATCAAGCTGACTAAGAAAAATGTATCAAGTTTTTCATCTTAGCAAAGCAAAATAATTAGTGTCATAGAATTTAATTAGTTTTGTTAGTTTCTACTGATATGACTGTGAAACTATGATACAAATCTGAATGTCTTATGTATTTGTTATCTTGTAAGTATAACAACAATTTATGTGTAACTATCGCAAGACAAAGTTATTCTATGTTTTAATCAAATTATGAATTGATTATAATTTATCTTATATAAAATATATATGCAATAAAAATTTGTTATATTACCCTGCTGTGCAACAACTATTACTAGGAAGATATGAACGCTGCATAAAATATTGCTCAAACAAAATAATATTTGTTGTAAGAAGATACTAACACAAAGTAATAAATAATTTGATTTTAGACTATTTATAGATAGCATGCCAGTTTTATTATCACCAACAGCTACAACTACAGGAAGCTTTCAGACAAGACAAGTTGAAAAAGAATACAATTAACGTTGCGTGCTTTTCTGATAACGCCCGTGCGGTCTAAAAACTTTCTCTTATATACTTGATGTTTTTCTTTTTTTTTTGCTGTAGAGGTTTGATGAAACTGAACAACGAAAATGGAAAAATTTCATATGAAGACAGCGATTGTTATTAGTATAGGATAATAATATTTTTAACCCCCTTCTCGGTTAACTTGAAACTTGCTAGGAACATGATGTGACAAGTATTGATAACTGAACATGCTATGTGTGCATTTCACCTGTCACTGACATCTCCTACACACTGCTGCTACTTTTATGATATTTCACCAAACACGTCCAATAATATCAGACATTAAAAAGCATAGAGGAAAATATAATTAAATTTTTTATAGAGCAATCGTAAAATGAGCGTCAAAATTAAGTTTTAAACGTACGCGTCCCCATTTGTTTTATGTGATTTTAATTGCTTCCAGTTTATACGCGAATTCACTTAACTTTATATTATAAGTGAGGGAAGAAAATTGGTTGCTTACCAGCATTAGGGTCCATTGCCTGCATTGTTGTTGTAAATAAACTGATAAAGATAAAGAGCGCGCAATGCGCGTTTTTACGAGCCATATGTGACCGTAGGTAACGGCTGCAGCATGCCGACTGAATTTTCAGCGTCGCGACGCTTTTGGTGTATTCGTGAAGAGTGAAATACGCGCGCGCGCACGTTCTTGACCTGCACAATAATATTCTACATAAATTATTATTATATAGATAGGTCATAAAAATTGATTGGTTTTAATATAATGTATAAAATTGATAATGAAAATTTAATATTATTTATATACAGGGTGCTTTAGGAAAATCAAAATTTTATAAAAAGAAAGAGTTATTAATGAGGACTAATGCAAAAAATGTACGTATAAGTGAAAAATATACTTCTTTTATAATGAGCGTATTTTATTCATACTAATAAATTTTTAAAAATGTAAATAATAAATTAATTATTAAAAATTTATTACTTGACTATTGATTCTTTTTACTGTAAAGTCAATAGGAACTTCATTTCTAAGTTAAACTATTTATCGATTACTTTATTAGTAAAATATATATTAATTAAAAATTAAAAATTGTATTCATCTAGAAATTAGTTATCAATTACATATTAAAATATTCAATAAAATTGGTAGTTTTAATTGAATGCTTGCTATTTTATTGTAATTTTAATTATATTTTATAGATGATTAATATTGCAACATACATGTATTATGCTATTTTCATCATTTACCTTTAACCTTAACTAAGTTTAGAATAATATTGTAAAATAGCTACACATGTCGTGAAACTACAACTCCTTTTGACAAGGAATTAGATTGATCGTGCAATTCTTCATTCGAAATACAAGTCAGCTTTTGTACTACTGTCAAACATGTCATATATATCTATATGAATTACATACACTTAGAAAGAATATCTACCGTGTAATAATAGAAAAAGTTTTCTTAAATGTTATTGAGTGACGCCAATTTCCTTCTAAAGTTTCTGTTATAGTTATTCATTAGAAATTTAACAAATACGAAACTTGAGCTTGTTAAAACGCCTACAATGATCTATTGAAGATGTCTGCATCTACATATGTATGTATTTGAAAACTTAATAAAATAATGCATTGAACAATACAAATTTCTATAACAATAGAAAATTTTCATATAATTTTCTCTCTAGTTAGATAGATAATTAAGTTGCAATGGTTTAATGCATGTAAATGCATTACGCTTCTATAAATTTTCATTGAAAATTTTATTAGTGCTTTAGTTAATGTACAGAATTTTCTTCATCCTAGGTGTATTTATGATCCGATTTATGTTTGCCTTATTAGTTAGATTAAATTCTACTTTATTCGTTCCGCAATAACTTTTAGTTCATTCTCTAGATTTGTTTCACATGAAACTTTGATAAAAATCTAAAGAATAGAACAAACTAATCAGTTTCTATAAATGATGCCAATTTTAAAAATATGCTTCAATTACTAAAGTTTTTGAACAAAAACCGCACAAATACTTGGAATTACTTATGTATAATATGCTTAATAATTACTATAATTTTTAAACTTCAAAATTGCTGAATAACGAAAACTTTTCTAAAGTATTATATTGAAATGTTAATTTGTGCGCAAAACATATTAAAATTGCATTTGCATTTCATTATTGTTTATTATTATTTTATTATAATTTCATCAAAACGAAATGAATAGATTTAATAATTATTAATAGTAGTTTTAGATTTTCTAAGTTTTCAAAAACTGCTTTTTATACTTACTTTAGTACTTTGTTGAAATTGCCAGATTTTATCGGATAATTTTAAGATGTTATCGTAAACGAAGTTTAGTTGGTTAGAAAATTGCATTTAAACCGCAAAATTTCAATTAATTAAACAAGCTATTATAAAAATATTTTTTTTATACACGTATATAAAAAAATATTATTGTCTGTGAACGTAACAAGAGTGTACAGCTACTTAGAAAATTGTTAAAATTATACAATTCTAGATCCAATTAAAAGTTTTTCAATTAGTCTAGAATTTTCTTAAATAGGTTGTTCATATTATTTTATATAATTCATTAATACATTCAATAAAATTGCATAATTTAATATAATAATAAATTGCATTTACTAGAAATCTGTAATAATAAAATATATTTAAATTCAAATTGAATGAACGTAGCGCGTCAGTGCTACAAACGTAAAGGAACACAAAAAATTCACAAAAGAATACTTCTTATGCAGATTGTTTAAGGCTATAATTAATTAGCAAAACCGTTGAATAATTTATTAAGCAAATTATATTCAACATAAACAAACAATAGAAACTAACGGTGCATTTACATTGTTTGCATATCGATAATACATCAATCATCAGATTATATATAGGTAGATAAGTTATCATATGGAGAATTTTTAACCAAAAAAACTAATTATATGCATGTAATTTTGTATATTGGTAGATTAACGCTTTTATAAACGAGGCTAATGAACAGACACGTAGGGGAAGAACGGGCAAAACGGATATGTTAATTTTAAAAATAAATAAAGTATATAAGTTTTAATTATATTTATTCGTAACTTCGTATTTATAATCTTTGGATATTGTTTTATTATTTATTGATATCAAAATTCTAAAAAAAAAA
>JAODFZ020022337.1:0-11919 GCA_027574845.2 Deinopsis erosa
AATTGGCGTTTTTGTCAATGTTAATTAAAGCGTATTAACTCAATTATTCGTTAATTTCAATAACTGTTTAAAGTATTATAAAACAAATTAAAGATATATGGGTTGAAAGTCAAACTTATTGTTAGTAAAAACTAGGTCCCACTTCACCTTAATAGAATGTTTATTAAAAAAAATATGAGGGGCGAGGGGTAATAATACAATCAAGGCCAAATTATGATAAAATTTCATGCCTCATGTTTAATGATAAATGGAAATTTTACTGCGATGTTTTGCACCTAATATTTAATGTAATACTTTTGATAAGTTGTAGTAGGTTATTAATTGAGTAGTTTTAAAGATAATTAATCTTTGCTAGTCAAAGATAAATGTCTTCTAATCTGTGGATTACGTACAGCAAGCATTTTGCTAAAACATTTTTTATTCCTGCTTGTTCAGACACATCAGAGATTAGTTCCGAAAAAAAGTAATTAAAAATGCGTTATCCTAATTATAATTTAATACTATTTGATCGCGTTGCAAAATTGATTAAATGAGGCGAGAATTAACATAGGGAAACAACTAACAGGATAATTTGTTCGGTTCATTTTAATAAATATGCCGGAATGATTCATAAATTTCTGATTTTCATGTTTAATTTTCAAGTGTCATGTTTTATTTAAGTTTTCGCTAAAGTAACGCCTTGCCTATGTGTGTGTGTATGTGTGTGTGTGTATGTGTGTGTAAAACGCCCTTATTATTTATTGCTTAGTTATTGTTAGGCCAGAAAAGTGAATAGATAAAATAGTGGATTAAGCTGTAAGTTTCCACTTAATTTAATATGAAATTCTTATCATTTGTTGTATGTTCATTCAAGTTTGATAAGCCAAGAACAGGATTGTGCCTAAACCAACACTAGCCATGTTAATCCATGAAAAAATTATGTTAGAGAATATGAAGGGTGAGTGGGTGTAGTAGATGGCATATAGTTCGCGATTGTTTGTTAGTTGGTGGAAGCGAAAATGAGTAAAGCCAAAGCCTTGTTGTAAAATTGCTTGCGGTACACGGTTCTCTAAATCAAGTTTGCATATTTAATATGAATCGAGCGGTATGCACATGCATAATTTAGTAACTTATCCATTCAGCTCTAGAGCCTTCCTAACCCACTCATCGGACTCTCGAATCAAGCACAAGTCTTTCAAGCCATATTAACCCAAGTTAATAAGACATCGAAACTTAGAAGTCACATCTACCGTTCATTCAATTAATATACATCAACTTTGAAGAGGATGGTTTAAGTGACAACTTAATAACTCGTTCTCTCGCACAATCAAAATTATTGATTCGAAATTTTATGGTTGGTCCCTCTCATATTGATTGTGTCCGATCGTGGATAAAAAGAAGAATGATTTTTCCTTTTTCCTGTTAAAGTGCTTCACTTTACTTCCAACTTACAAAAGTATTAGAAAAAATAAAAGAAAGAAAGATGAGAGAAGATTAAAGTCTTGGCTGTAGGTGTATGTATGTGTGGTTCTTAGTGTGTGAGTGTGTAAGTGTGCCAGTGTGTGTGTGGTTCATTACAAAAGCATCAAAATTTATTATAAAAATGGGAAAGATCATTGCGTTGCGTTCATTGTTGTAGAAAAGAAAATAACACAAAATGATTTTAATTTTTAATCATCCAGTGATGACAACTAATCATTAATTTCAAGAGTATTTTAGTATTTCATAAAATAATGAAAGCTTTCATTAACAGAAGCAGAGAGCTATGATAAATTATTTTGTTACATTTTGACTCTATTATTATGTATAGAACGTAGCAAAATACATATTTCTTATTATAAATAATAAAACCGACAAATGCAAACTATCTAAAATGTTAATCAATTGTTTTGCAACAGACAACGCAATTAAATTAGAATTAATTTTAAATGCATTTGAATAAATGAAGAATACACGTAAAACTTTATCAAATCAATTACATTAAGCTTTTGCAGAATAATGTTTGATATCTACTTAAAAGTATAAATGTGATTTAAATCCCATTTGACCATTTTCTTAATCGCTTGTGAACAGGATAGCCGTTAAATTATATAGATTAAAGTTGGCATCAAAGTTTGTTTTATCTAAAACTAAAACTGTGTTCCATACAATTGATTTAATAGTGAAACTTATATATAAGTTGCTAAAATACTTCATAAAATATTACATTTTATAAATATTTCATAAAGCAAATTAATAATAAAACAATAAAAACTGAAATGTTTGTGTTGTAATTTTCATTGTGCTCTTAGTCCATATTGAGCATAAGAAATTCATGAAATGCTTTCACAATTTCAAATGTTCTTTATTTAATTTTATAGTAAGAAAGTTGATAAATTTGTTAGCGAATATTTTCAAAAATATCAACAAATCCTAATTTAACAGGAATCGATTTTCCGTAAAAAGATTGTATAAAATTTGGTAGAAAAAGTATATGAAAATTGTTAATTGTCATTTAATTTAACAAATAGCAAGTACATGACTGAAATTAATGATGATTTAAATTAAGTTAACCAAAAAAGAGTTGATTGAACGGATTCAGAAAACGACAAATATCTAAAATATGTTTTATCTAATTTAGAATCATGGAATGTGATAAAGATTAAAAATTGAACAAATTTTGTATTATTATTTGTTCGTTTAATGGATGTATAAGTATTTAGTAACAAAAAACTAAAACAAATGCTACATTAATAAAGTATTAAAAGTTTTTTGTTTGTTTAATCAAATAACTCCGTTAAAAACAGGTGAAATGAAAAAAAAACTAAACGGTTTCTATGTGTGAGCAATCCAGAACTAAACTTCATTGCTTGCAATTTATTTAAACGATAATTAATTTCGTTTGAGCTAAAAGTGTGTGTTTAGGTCTATTATTAAAACAAATTGTCTAAGGGAAGTAAATAAACAAAAAATGCATCCATTGAAAGGAGAATTGAAGGGACTAATTTATCTGACTGCACACAAACCTTTACAAACCCTTACAACCGAACGAAATATTTGTTGTGTGGTTGATGGTTGCAATGTAGTGGTTGTTAATGTTGCTGCAAATGGATTAACACCACAAAATATTTATGATTTCAATTCGCACGTGATTTGAATGTTGAGAATGAATACTTTTTATTTAAAATATAAAACTTACTTGTCTCGCTGACGCTTGGTCCAATTACAGTCGGATAAGAGAATGTTCCAAAATTCTTATTACGTTCCGCATCTGGAAAAGTAAAATATGTTAGAAAATATTACACTAGTCGTCATAAATAAAGAGATTATGGTTTGGAAGACTGCATGCAGCAGCTATGCCGACTTTTTCTCATTAAAATTGTTCAATTGACTTGCACATTTTTCATTGTCAATATTAATGACAAATTATTGTATTGACACATTAATGTGACATTTATTGGGTCTAAATTTATAGCATGTACGTTTCATACGCAGTATAGTCGCGTAATTATTTTATTATAAGAATAAATTATTTTTAAAAAATGCATAAAATAGATTGTTGAAATACATATTATAAATTTAATTAAAACAATCAACAGTTTGTCATAAACAAACCTGATTTTTTACTTATTTGTATTCTATACTGTAATGAGAATTACTAATTAAATATTGATTTAACATTATTAGAAAATTGTGTGTTGTTTAGCTTGTAAGTGATTGGCCAATTAATTTTTTTTAAAAAACTGCAAATTAATCAAGGAACATGTTTAATAATGCTTGCAGAGGCATCTCTGATGTTGTGAATGCGAAGTTTGCTAGAAAACGTGAAAACGTGAAATCGTGAAAACGTGAAAACGTGAAAACGTGAAAACGCATGGAAGCGCCACCCGTTATATAATAGCTGAACTGAGTTGCATGTTATTACGATAGATGGTGGAAATGGTGCAATTTTCACAATTTTCCTTCACTACGAAAAACAGGCACTTAATCTCAGTTGTGTATTAATCATTTACAGCTATCTACTCATTTCAACTTTCAATGAACTTCTTCTTAATCTACATTAAAAATTCTTATTCTAACCACATTGCAGAAAAAAAGTTTTAATTAGATTTTTTTCATGCCAGTTTTTCGTCGACTTTATGTTGTTGATATAATAAAGAAATATGAGAAATGTGCTATTTACCTATCGTGTTATCTTCAATCGGTTGAAATTGAAAGCTTGCTTTAAAACCTTGCCCGGGCCAATCTGAATTCGCAACAAATTCTATAAAAAGATCAGATCCTGTTGACAAAATTTCCAATTCGGTCCCTTCATTACATAAAACATTAATCGATGGATCTGTCGCTGATTTACCATCATAGACGCGAATCAAATCGGCACGATTTAGGCAACTGAAACAAAACAAATTAATTAGCACAGAGAACAGAATAAATCTTTTCAAATAAATAATTTATTATTTTATTTTCTGATTCGTATAAAATATGTACGCATATACCTATAAAGATTTATTGAAAGGATTTTGTTATAAAATTGTGCTTTGTTATTTTGTATTCAATTTATGTTTGATGAGATTGTCATTTTAAAGATAAATATAAAAAACAATGTTCCAATTTGGATTTTATTTAGTTATGAATCCCATAGGTTTAATAAATATTCATATATGTAGGAATAAAACAATCGAGATATTGCTTTTTTTCCATTACGAAATGCAGTGCGCGCATTATGAATTTCTGTTTTGGGATCTCGAACGTGCCATTTGTCATATGTTCGGTGTGTAGGTGTGCGAGTGTGTTTGTCCGAATATATATAGAAAATCGCTTTTTGTGTGAAGAATATGTCAGTTGGTTGACCTTAATGATGCTATAAATCTTTTAGTTTTACTAACACGTCCATATACTATTTAATAATAGTTATAATAATATGACATATTTTGACATAATTACTATTTTAATTCTCATATTCACTAATAACGCCAAATTCATATATGCCACTTTAAAGTTGTACTAAAATATGCAATGGATGGCGCTGTTTAATGTCCAATGACAGTTCAAATGCAGGTATCCCCCGACTTTCGAAGTAGTTCAGTTCCAAAGGGTTGTTCGTAAGTCAAATTTGTTTGTAATCGGGGTACATACATATGTACTCATTCGAGATTAATAAATAACGTTTGTTATTTTGAAATCATTAATACGATTTCTCCTATAACTTCTTTGGGACTTATAGAATTTTATTTTTTTTGTTCTCAAGGCATTAACAAGTATCCAAAGTACCTTAATATGAAAATTTCCGTTGTAAATACAAAATTTTTAAAGTGATTAAAAAAATAATAAAAATTTAGAAATTTGTTCGTAAATGCGGGAGTTCGTAAGTCGCGGGATACCTGCATTACTAAAATATGCAGTAAGTGGTCTTATTTGGTTACATGAGATTAGCCCACACGAGAAATTCACACGCGAAAGAATATCACGTCGAAAATATCACGGCGAAAAAAATCCCACTTTACGAAAATATCACATCCTAAAATGACACTAAAATAAATAACTGTGCAATAGATTTCGAATCGATTGGGCATGTTAAAAATGAAACATTTTACTATGAGGGGCTAAGTTGATATCAAGTTAGCCCCTCATTTATTTTTTCTAAATAAGTTTTAAATGAAGGTTGAGCAATAAAAGTTAGTGGTTGTGCGATGGTGTACAATAGCTGTGCAATGTTTCTATGTAGTTTTTATTTAAAATTATGAGGAGGGAGGCTAACCCAATGGACTTAAATTTTCAAAATAAGTGATGCTAAATAAATCAGATTTTAGGATGTGATATTTTCGTTTAGTGGATTTTTTTTGCCGTGATATTCTTTCGCGTGTGATTTTCTTGGACAACATCTTATTTAACACATACAAACGATTCAGTTAAAAATTCTACTAAATAACTAAAATATGCAATAGATGGCGTCGTTTAATTAATAATGACAATTCAAAGTTGTAATAATATATGCAAATGCAATAGATAGATGGAGCTGTTTAATTAACAATGACAGTTCAAAGTTGCACTAAAATATGCAACAGATAGCGCTGTTTAACGTTCAATGACAGTTCTAATTTTACTACAATATTCAATAGGTGGTTTATTTAACACATACAAACGATTCAGTTAAAAGTTGTACTAAATAACTAAAATATGCAATAGATGGCGCTGTTTAATTAATAATGACAATTCAAAGTTGTATAAAAAATATGCAATGTATCAACTTATTTAACAAATACAAATGCTTATTTAGCTAAAGTAGCTAAATTACATATACATATAAAAAATTGTTGTTCTATATTATTTAATAGATGTCACTGTTTAATTAATAAAGACAGTTGTTTACTTGGCCATATAAACTTGTCAAGCATTCAACAACTACCCAAGCGCTCAATTGCTTTACTATAAATATTCTATTAATAAACTTTTTTTTTTGGGTAAACTTAATGTAATTAAAAGACCTCTATATTAGTTAATTAAATTATATCATTTCGTAGCATCAAACAGCAACACCTTAATGTTGATGCATCATCTATAATAAATTAATATAGAAGGTCATATGAGTCAGTAACAATGACCCAATAAGTGTCAGTTTGCAGCTTCATCATAATAATTGATTAGCCAGCAGCAGCATCAGCACAAAAGTGAGAAAAGAGTCAACTTGAAACAATCCTAATAGCATTGATAATGGTTTATTAAGTGCCAAAACCAGATGCTTTATATATTACTAGATAGATAAAAAATATATTCTATAACTTTCGTAATCAAATTATGAATATAAAGCACATCTTTTGTGAAACATTCCAATAAATTCTAATTTAAAGTTCGAATAGGAAATCATTTATTACAATTTTTTCTTTCTTTAGTAAGTAAATAACAAGAATGTAAAACTATGTTTCCCATTTGAAATGGAAACTTAATCAAAATACTAAAAGGAATATAAAGTTATTTGCCTTTATGAATGTTTCTCTATTATTTACTTCAATGCATAGAAAGAGATTTTAAATAAATTTATCATATAAATATATAAATTCTATATTACATTTAATAAATAAATCTATAACTTTGTTGTTGCTTATTTTGAAAGTTTATTAAATTATTGGCACGCAAATCTCAGTGCATAATAATAATTTCTTAATGGAAATTTTATATCAAAATGTAATTGTCTTTTCTACAAAACAAGAATATTGCATTACGTGACAATCATTACTTTTATATTGAAGAGAAAAAAATTAGCATTGTCGTACAATTTCTTGTATCATTTCCATAAAATAACTTGAACGTCTAACATTTTTAAAACTGCATGCATAATATATTGAATGATTTAAATGAAATTATTACCTTAAATCACCTTTCTGTAAGGTCACTTCTTCGAATACGATGCGAATGCGTTCCTTTAATCTGAAAAACGATTTATTATTAGCTAAACTTAATCAATATTTCTATGCAAACTCTAAAAAGCAAATAAATCGCTCTTAATCTTAATACCGCCAGCAATATTTTAACATTTATTTTGGATTATACAAAAATATTCTATAGGATATACTTCCATCCCATCTGATCAATATTCCACGAAACATACATTTAGAAACTTTTAATTGCTGTAAATTAATAAATATTCAATTAAACTGGAAGTTTGCAAAATAATTATGGCACCTAAATGATTATTAATCAAAAATTAAACTTGTTCAATTAATAATTTGGGAAGAACATAGCAAAATCTTTTTTTTTTTTGTTGAGCTAAAAACTTTTTTCTATAACTCATCAATCTCTTATTTTCTTTAGAATTTGTTTCAAACAGAATTGTATTTATACTGCCATAAACAGCTGTTCGTTTTGTCAAGAAAGGAACAAATAATCGGAACAAAATTGAACGCAAAAAAATATTTCAAAGTGCATTTATAAAATTGCCGTTAGATGTATTATTTATGTGCAGTCAAACATCCTCTAAGTCGAATCATCAAGGGACGCTGAAAATATTTGCACTTGGAGTCATAGAAAATTCGAGTTATAGAAAATTAAGGTGCAAAAAGGATTTTGCGACAATTACTTAAGATTATCAGTTAATGAAGGCTTCAAAATTTAGAAAACTATCGAGCCCGAAAATGGAAAGCATATCAAGAGCAACAAACCTTCAAATATAATAGTATACTAATGGCCCCTGTAGCCGAATTATTATTAAAAAAAAATTTAGAAAATTTACTACAAATTATAGAAAAATTTGTCTATTTATAAAAAAGTTTGTTGCGTTAATTTAGAACAAACCTTGCTCGGAAGCGATAAGAGCATCGCACATTCTTTGGATAACTCGATGGATATCTTGGGGAATAAAATTTACCATAACTTGGCGAATAATCTGAACTACTAAATTGATAATCGCACATTGTTCCAGTTAATTTTTGACCATTCGTACGAAAAAGCTCTGCAACAAATCGAATAAGATAAATTAGGTGTACATACAGATAGATCAATTCCATTAACAACAAATGATGATAAATTAAAATTAATTAGAAACGTACAAATTGTTTAAGATAGTTGTGGTTATTCAATCGTAATATAATAGAATAATATAATTACTTATATAGGAAAAAACATTCACCATCAATCTCCAAAATCATTAATTATTAGCGAAAACATTTCACAAATAAGAATGTATTGTGTTTGATTATATAATTTATTATAAAATTTAATTATAGTTTAAATTTATAATTAATTGCTTTATAAAATATTTATTATAAGTAAGCAAATCACTTTGTTTTTTCTTATCTTTAAAATACAATTAAAAGTAAACGAAAATATATTTTATGTATAATTTGATTAAACAATTTTTTAGGTATATAAATAATTAATTTCTTTTTAGAATAAGAAATATGACATTAAATTATATTGTTTAATATTTGTAGGAAAATTGTCAAAGAAAAGTAAAGTAGATAATGGAATGTCTAATAGAAAACAAAGTTTTAAAATAAATAAGTTCTAAATATAAAATTTAATAAACAAATTATGTTTATATTAAATTTTTTATTAAATAAGTTTTACTTAGTTAACAATTTGATTAATTTTCTACTAGAATATCTAATTTTATATTTAAAATATTAATTTATTGCCACCAAGTTCAATTTTTTTTCATGCGTCAGTTGAATTATTAATTTAGTTTTTTCTATTGATTGAATTTTCAATGAAGTTTTAGTTTGATTTTTTTAAAAACGTTGTTTATTTAGTGCATGTATTTAAATGTATTAATTATTTGCAACAAATTAGCTATTAGTTATCTTAATGTATAATAAAAATAAATATTTTTCAAAAGTTTATTACGTCTGGAATATAATATATAAAAATATGCATTGTTTTTTAGCTAATCGAGCATACGTTAAATATGTTTTCTTTATAAAATGTAACATTTTAAAACATATTGTTAGTTCTAATCAATATTGTTTAGAGAGTAAGTAAACTTAGCAATTAAAAAATGTTGTTTCGATTTGTGTGAGAGAAAAAGTTTAAGTATAAGATGTCTAGAGGACATAGAAAAAGTGACAAAGATTTCAATAGGACATGAATTCACACTTTCATAGTTCAACTTACGATCAATCTCAGTCTTTTGCTTGCGGCATTGTGCTCTTATCATCCTGCAATATCAAAACGCACTTTCCACAAAGGAAAAATCAAACGCTGCCATTTCATCTAAACCAACATAGCCACACAGCACACACAAAAAAAAGCGACAAACGCGGCGCTCTTTGTAATTTTTAAACAGTAGATAGATTTTTTTATTTGCATGCATAATAGTTTCATTGAATGGAAATGTCACAAGCAAATATTATTATTTGTTCAATAATTTATTGTCACATTTTCGGTTAATTTATATAGAAAGCAATTGACAATCGTACCAATGGTTTGTTAATAAATTTTTAGCGAACATAAAACAGTTAAAACATAACGTGCTGGCAGTTTTATCGATAAATTTAACAAGGGACGATCATCAAAAACATTTTAACAGATTTTTTATTTGCTTTGTTATAAGTTCTCGCAGCAAAGTAATATTTTAATATCAACTTACATTAAGTGCATAGTTTCTAGTAGAAGATTCTTGCTTTGACTTGTAAATAATTTGTTGGTTACTTTGCTCAACGACTCGAACCTAACATTAACTTTAAACATACATATCAAGTGCAGAGTGACATTCTACTTCGATTCCGTACAAATATTTAAACAAATTGAAGATTGGTATCGTTAGAATAAACCGCAATAAAGATGAACAAGGCTCATGCATATCGTGTGTTAGATTTGAACAGAGAATTTGTGGCGTTTTCCATGCATTCTTGATTGCAGCATACATTTTATTGCCTAATAATTTACTTTCCACCATCATTAACAACCTTCTCATTTATTTAACCACTTTCCCGACCTATTACTTGTTACACATAGCCATGCATACAGATAAATTTTATTAATTAATAATAGAAAAATGTGTGATAAAAATGTTGACACAATTCATAGGTTGTAATAATAAATTGCATTCGTAGAACGTTCAGTTTTGTTTTATGGAATTTTTTTTATATAACAAATTTATGTGACTGTTATCAATGATTAATGTAATGTTTGTTAAATTACTAAGTTTTTTTTAAATGTGCGCTAGCCTGTTATCATTTTAAGTCGATTTAAAAGCGTTTTTATATGCAAATTTAACAAATACTTAAATTATTATGTTGTTTTAATTTGAATAACTAAAAATTATATTCGTTACCTTGTTTTTAATTTATGTACCACATTATTCAAAATTATTAATAAATATTCGATTAGATTAAAGAAATGTGCAAACTTAGTGTAATTAGGAACATATTTTTAAATATTCACTTGCATTATTATTTATTTTTATGTTTTTAAGAGTGTCGTAACACCTTATGAACAAAATATGCATTATTTCATTTAGAAACTTTTATTAATATTACTAGGCATATTTAAATTAATAAGTTTCATTTTTTTGCCTAATTCAATTGCTTTCATAAAATTATTGGATATGAATTCGGCACATAAAAGCTTTTTTTGAAAAATATAATAATCGTTGAAAGTAATAAAATAAACAAACAAAATTTCTAATAGAAACAAATATTATAACATTGTAAACATGGGGAAAGAAAAACTTGAAAATCGTCATAAACTTAATAATAAAAATGAGCAAAAATCTTTTAATAACTACATATTGTTTTTTTTATATATTTAATAAATTAGATATGTTATGTTGCTAAAATATTAATAAGTAAATAAAATAAAAATACTTTCTCTGAATAAGTGTTTTACAGAAATATATGGCCTGGCAACCAGTGATCTATATTGTTGGGGTTAAATTCACCCTCCCATATCTTCGATTTTTTTATCAAATTAACATATCACTATGATTTCTGCGCTTTACTTGCATGCAGAAAAATGTAATTAATCGCTTGGAATTAGTCTAAATTTTAAACTTTAAATGAATGCATTATTAATTCATACTTTTCATACATAATGACTTTAAACAAATAAAAAGTATGTATGTACTCCATTTCAAACGCACATTTTTATTACTACTCAAACTAAATGTATAAATTTCAGTTTAACAGATAAGATGAATAACAAAATAGTACATAAGGTGAAGTGGGGTAAGTGGAACCTAGTTTTTACTAAGTTTGATTTTCAACCCATATATCTTTAATTTGTTTTATAATAATTTAACAGTTATTGAAATTATCGAATAATTGAGTTAATACGCTTTAATTAACATTGACAAAAACGCCAATTTCACTTGTATATTTTATTTTTTTAAGAAAATTGTAAAAAATCCAGACTGTGCACTTGCCCCGAAAATGGGGCAAGTGTGAAACCGACTATTTAAACCGATTTGAAACCTTATATCATATGCTACTAGGCAATACCATAACTATTGAAATTTTTGCTTTAAAA